>JAQFYG010000597.1:0-27591 GCA_034694325.1 Entomobrya corticalis | reverse complement strand
TGCACGTAGGTGACAAATCAAATTTTAACTTCAAATCTTCCAAGCAAGGTTCGTATATAGACCGTTTCTCGTTGTCCTAACTCTAATCTAAAATTCTATTTAACTCTTGCTTAAATTTTTTTTAAATTGTGGACGTGAAAAATTTTTATTTACAAAATTACTCCAATAAATAATTTTGTTTACTTACAGGGTTGTGTTGTTCTGCTGCTACGGCCGCCATTGAGGTTGAGATGAACCCCAAAACCGATAAGTTGTATCGACCACGGAGAAGAGCAGGCCTTGTAGCTTTGGATAATTTTTATAACCTCCTGTTGATGTTAGTGATGATGCTGACAACTTTTAATTGTATATCTGAAATTCAAACACAAAATAATTTTTACTTACTCAACTGATTGTTTATGAAACTTCAATAATACTTTAAAATATTTTAAAACCCGTTGTTCAACGTTATTGTTACTATGGAACACTAAAGAAATCAGGAATCACTCAGTGTAAGTTATACATAAAACTGAAGATTTACACAAATAATTTTGTTTTGTTACGCAACCTATTTAATTATTTTGCCAATTTATTACTATTTTATTATCAAGTTACAAATTATGAAACTATGAAAGCATAGCTATAGTTGATAGTTGCGTATTTGCGTAAACAAGCTTTTGTCACAGGAATGAATGTTTATTTAGTAAATCAAACAAAAGATTTAGAGAACTTTAATTACGCAACAGAATTCCTATAGTAACCGCTCGGAAAAATTTAAAATAACGCATAAACGAAACAAGACACGTAAATTAGGTTTTTACCTTTACCACTGAATACATTTAAAACGTCTAAACTTGACATTTAACTTTGTAAATTATGTTGCCATCTATTTGCACCATCTTTGCGACAGCTGATTTCAGATAAGCATAGCACTAATTATAATGAATAATGACGCCACCTGATCTGATTGACCTTTTAACTTTAACGATTTAACGACGCTGTTGCTGTTCGACAAGGAAATTACAAAATAAATTATGCATTAACTCCACTGACTGATGACTGAAAACAACTACAAATTTAAAGATGATGATATGCGAAACATGAATTTAGTTCTAAACCTCTTTACCATTAAATAAAAATATAAATGTAACATTTAAAAAGTGCATTTAAATAATACACTGACCTTTCAATTATCCCCCAAAACACACCTGATTTTTTCAAAAACTTTTACACAAAAAGTTAACTGTCTTTCCTTACCAGATAACTTGATAGTTTCCTTCTTAACCCAATTAAAAATATTAATTATTCTGCTTGAGTGATTAACTTTAACTCTTGCTAAATAATATATTTTTTCTTAATTGTTGTTCAATTCTCTGGTAAAAATTCAGCCAACCAAATAATAAAACTGAAACGCTTATCCTCTCAATGCTTTGAGCAGAGGTGAATGAATGCTTGGATTTCTCACGAAACGTGCATACCCTTCCGTGTTAAAAAATGGGTGATGATGAATATGCTGTGACGTATCAACAAATGATGATATCAGCAGCTTTTTTTGCTTATTGCCTTGTTCTCTGCTCTGCTCTGTCGTTGTTGCGTTCCGTTCTTGTGTAGGCAGTAATGAAGGACAAGATAGGACAAAAAACAAAGTGGCTATCCTTCCCATGCTAAAAGGCTTTGATGTGTTTTTGTATTCACAAAGGCATCAAGGTGATGATGCAAAATTTCTTATAAAATCTAGAGAAAATTGAAAATACGCGGAAGGATGAACGGGGTAAGTTTTCTTGATGGTAGGTGGCGCGTGGAGCGTTTAGACGCTTTTTGTGCTGATGCTGAACTGCTTAATAGACTGTTGAGAAGCTGCTGTCTTTGTCTATTTTTTTCTTGATTTTTTTACCTGGTCATGGTCGTGTGTCTCCTACACACGCTTCGCTTTGTTCAATTTTTTTATAACAAGTAGTATTTAAATTAAAGTTGAAAATGATAATTATTGAGTTAATTTGTTTTAAAACTAAAATTAACGTTTTTTAAACTGATATATGTTTAAAAAGAACATGGATAATAGGTAGAAATAAATCGAGTAAAACCGATGAAAACAACTGCCAGAATAGGATATCCCGGCTTCGCCAGGGGATGTTTCTGTTGAGTGTTGAGCCCTGTTTAATTGATGTATCGCCTGCTTCTGCTTAATGTTGCTGCATTAATAACGGCGTCCACTGCCCCGGGGATATAAGTTATGAAACAAATTATCAGTGGTCAATGTTTTCCGATTCATTTGGGTTTGAATGATATATCACATGTTAAATGCTGCTATGTTAGAAAATGCTGACCCCCTGGGGGTTGACCGATTTTATCCAAAATCAATAGGAGTCTTCTAAATATGTACACCAATTTTCGTAAACATCGGGGGAACTATTCTTGAGATATCGGGCTCACAGATGGACGGACAAAACATTTTTCGCTCCCATCATTGACCATGCGTTGTTAGAAACAGAAATAAAATTTAAAGGAATCACCAGAAAAGCGTTTCGCGATGTAAAGTGTGATGTGACGATATTCGGGACAGTCATGCATATAGCTTGTATATTTAATGGAGACGGAGTTCATAGAGAACAAATTGGCCACGTACAATTTAGCAAACCATCAAGTTTTACAATCAATGGAAATGTTCCTTAATTGCGGAAAATTTCTTTATATAATCAGTTCTGTGTTATGTAGCTCAATATCTCTAATTACTTTAACTTTAAAAAAATGTACAATCGGATTACTAAATTTCTTTGGCGTATTTACAATTTACAATACAACTTCAATCAAATTTTTAGGAAACAAATAACTTGACCAGAATAATGACACAACCGGCAACCTGCGAGTGTGCAAACTCTCAAATTTTCATAAAAGTTGGTTCAAACATAATTTCTTTTGTACAGTTCTCCAAAATACTTTCTCTTCTCTACACACTGGTGTGCGTTCTACCAATTATCTCTAATTAACTCTACAACAGACAGAGTCTTTGTAGTTTACTTCGTTCAGTTCATCTCCATCCAACTCAAAGATCAAAGTCAATACATAATTGGTCTATTCCTCTCATCTCATTGGCAATTGGCATGTGCCTTGTATTTATGTCCGTCTGCAGGTCAAGCTTTTAGATAATTTCAATTGAACACATGTGCAAACCTCATATCCAATTCTTTCCACGGATCCGGACCCTTTCATCCCAAACTATCAAACAATTAGTAAATTTCAATCATATCATACGAATACGGTTGACATAATTCAAAATATTTTATTCTCATTTCAAACCTATTTCTCACGTAATCAGCCAAGTATATAGCTGTTTGGGTGTTCCCTAATTTCCGACTAGCATTTACATCCAAGCTATATAAAAAGCCAAAAAAATTATTCTGTTTTTGACGCTGCCAAGTGCCAAGTACTAACTAAGCCGTACCAACTAAACATATAACCACTTCTTCTTATTCCAAATATCCCAATAGCCATATAGCACGGAAACCAACTCTGAACTCAGCATTAAATTCCTATCCTTTTTCCTCTCTCAAGTTTCCCAGGCTATCATGCTTCTTGCCATAAACCCAACTTGGTTTCGACTCAACCGACTATAGAGCCGCTATCTTCTTCTCCTCAGATTTCAGTTTTCTTTCAGACACGAACAGTGCCAGTTTAGCTGAAAGAGAGATTCTTTTTTGGAGAAGAGAACGTTCCACTTCCACTTGCCACCAACTGTCTTTTTTACATCTCATTTCACACATAGTCAATAAGCCAGCCACACAGGCTGAATAAAAGCCAAAACCAAATTCTTCTTCCGCAAAAGAATTTCATTCTGAAAAAAATAAGAAGCAAGAAAGTCTATTATACATTTTTTTAAAAGGATTACATCTTCAGGAAATATAATAGTCTGTTCTTGTTCGACATTTTGTCAATGTACTTGTCATTTTACATGTGTTCAGCTTAAATATTGAACGCATGGAAAAGTGCTTATCCATCTATAAAAAGCACAGGGAATTGAACTGAATTTGTGCAAAAAAATTTGTGATTCAGCAGTGGAGAGATTAACTTGACATTACTTAACCTAAAGCCTAGCCAAAGCTAAAGGCAAGATATTATATCGTCCTTGACTCTTGCGCGACTTGTTATAAGAAAAACAGCTATAAAAATAGTATAGTTTTTTGTATATAGTTAAATGACAGTTTTCCGCGTGGAATTGAAAAAAAAATGAATTGAGTTAAACGAACAAGTTAAAAGATAAGCTGCTTTACATAAGTATATATTTTTTTGCAAATCCCTAAGAGATCGTATGACAAAGTAAGAAAATATATAATAAGTTGTGTAAAAATTGTGTGGGAGGTGTGCATTTTAAAGTAAACTTAAAAGAAGAAAATGTCAATGATGTCATATCATTATCTCTCGTTGTAAAGTAAATAGAAAAGGATTTTTTAAAGAGTGTTTACTTTTTTAAACGATCTTGCGTGGAAAATTATTAGTATCTTAACTTAGGTTTCATCTTCATGCATTCTGACTTCTGACTTTTATGACTTGGCAAAAAAATAAAATGTGAATATTGTGTTGTTTCGGGTGTCGGGTTCGTAGAACTTGTCTTTGTTGTTGAAGTTGACTTGAATGTGTTTCAAATGTTTATCTTTTTTGGAGGAGACAGTTGACACTTTTTTGTTTTGTGTTGACAGACTGGCTGTTGTTGAGAACGTGTTTTCTTATAAGCTGTCCATTTTTGTCAGAGATCTCCCGCTGCTTATAATAATAGCATACTAATGTGCAGCCATAAATTAATAAACTAAAAGAAATTGAATGAATAGACAAAGCGAGGTGGCAAAGTGACATTTTTGCTGGTTTTCAAGTTTGTTTTTAAGATTAAGAACATGACATGTGCATCTGTAACTTTAACTTCTGGAATATTTTGGAAGTGTTGAAATCAGAGTTCAAAGGTCAACGATAATTAAACTGTGAACATAAATGATAATATTTTGGTGATATATTTAATATGTGTTTACGCATCTTTGAAACGAGTAAAATTGACGGGGCATTATGAGACGTTCAATATCAAGTAAATATCAACCTGTTACTAAAACATAAAGGTAAAGAAATGATTAAATGTTTATGTTTCTCAAATTCTTTTATAAAAAACAAAAACAATCTATTTGAAGCTTCCAGGTATAATTAGCTAACAAATATTGCGTATATCCCAGTTATTATTTCCTATTTTGTCGACATTATTTTCGCACAAATGAGATGACAAACAAGATACAAGATACAATCCACCAAGCCAGTAGCTAAATATAAATGAGACTTTTAACAAAAATGTGTGTACATTTTTACATTTTTCTATCATGCGTGCTTATAAATATTTAACGACATGATATACGATACCAACATACCATACCTAAAATATAAATAAAAAACCTTCCGAGCATTTTTTTCTGAGAAATAAAGCGTTAATTTCAGCTTTTAGCTTGGATTCCATTATTTTTTTTGTTGATTGTTTGCCTCGTGTGTCTCGTGACTTGAGTAAAATGAACAAAAAAAATTTTCTTCTCCAATCATTAATTATTAACGATATACGCACTATGCTCGGGTAGAACAACCTATTATCAAATTATGCAAGTGCACATAAATAAAACAGACTTTTTTCATGATACACCTGTTGTAATGTATCCTGTACGCCACGCATATTTTTTTTGGACGCTCAAAAAATATCCTAACTTTTTTATGGAATAATTTTTATTAAAATGCGTCCAGCTTTATGACAGACTACTAAACTACTACAGCTTACATGACATATTTTTTCTACTTTTAAATATTCCACGGACGACAGACTCCAGAACTTCAGACCAGAAAGTCTTAGAAAGAAATAACGATAAAAAATAAACTTTTTTGCATAGAAAGTTTTCTAAAAGGACGGTTAAAATTTGTAGGAATAAAGGAATGATTATCATATCTGCATATTATTATGATAGCTTATGGGAATCGTTATAAAGTTTATATCCGATGTCATCATAATTATTATCATTTTCAATGCTTAAATTTCTAAATCTATTAAAATGTATATATACCTACCTATTATATATTATGCATCTGTAAAACTAGCAAAAATTACATAATAGTTTGTTAAAGCAAACTTTGTCCATTTTATTTCCGCTTCATTTCTAACCGGGACAAAAACTTTTCTTCATCTTTAACGATTACTTTTACAGTTTCACTGTCTTGTCAAAAGTAAGAGAAAGTTTTTCGTTTCTGTTTGCACTTATTTCTCTCACGTATAATCCAAATCTACTCAGGATTCTAGAGTTTTTAAACAGACCAGGCAAAAAATTATCTTTGCGTCTTTCCAAAAAAAATTACCTGACTCTTGAGTCTTGAGATTTTCAAGTTTTTAGACACCTGAAGGTAAAGGTACAACTTTTATTCTGGTAAATTTTCCTGTTGCGTTTTATTTCAAATTTTTTCCCCATTTGCAAAATTCTCCACTTTTTAACCATAACTTTTATGACATATTTTCTGTTAAAGTACCATCCCAACTTCCTTTTTCCGTCCCCTACTGTTTCCCACGCATAAAAACCCTGACCAGTGCAAAAAAAAGTGTTCACGTTTTCATGTCAATGTCCAGTGTCCAAGTGACACCTATTTTTTACGAGATTACATGCTAAATACACCCTATAAACATATACATGATATACGAATACCCTTTAGGAGGAGAAAAGGAAAGAAGGAAATAATGAACTTCTTTTCTTAAGACGCATGGACTATTGGAGAAAGCAAAAAAGAAAGTAGGAGAAGGCAAAGAAATTACTTTATAGGTTGTGTCGCACTACAATAATCATAATAATACGTGTATCTTCTCCTCATATAGTTTTCATGTTAACATGTATCCCATTCCATCGTTTTTAATGTTGTATTTCTTATTTTACTGCACTGCAATAAAAATAGCTTTGCTTGTAGGAAATGACCGAAATGGCTAAAATAAATTGGTATTTTTTTCTGATAGTGGTAGTATTGCAGTGGAAAAATGCTACATTTTGGCTACTATATTTTTTATCTATCCAACATGCAGTTATTGAAGCGTATTTAGTCTAGTCACATATTTCCATAAATTCTTGGATTCTCTCTCGGGCTTTTCTCTATTTCTGAGGACCGAGGGCATTTGAAAACGTGACAAATACCCAGTTCACAAGTTGCCTATTTTTTAAGTCGATTTCTTTTTTTAAAATGTTCAACAGGAAGGTCGGGATCGGGAAGTACGGTGATCTTCGTTACAATTTTTTCCGTTTCTCTCGCATGCCGTTTGAGATTTCTAGAAAATGATCATTAAAAGTCGTGAAATAAGAAAATCCATAAAAAATATCAACCCGATTCCCTATCACAATCAGTTAATACAAGATGACACGATAACTCGGGATTATTTTTTTGTTCCCGGTTTTCGGTTCAGATTAGATTGCATCTCCAAAAAATAAACTGGAACTGGAAATGACATCGAGGAAAAAATTAATGTCTTGTTCGTGGAGACGTATAAGATATTATGGGACTTTGTCGCTGTTTTTGTGAGAGAATGTGATCTGTAGACGTGCTAATGCCTAGTTATAGCTTTTATTACTGGATTTTTGATACTTCTACTATATTTTTGGAAATATGAATATATGAAAGTTGCGGAAGTAAATGGATTTTAAGTTTTTAAAAGCATCTTTAGAATTGTCATCCAGCCAGACAAACTGACAAACAGATTTAATTCATTAAAGTTCAAATTTGCCCTTTAAGTTTTCAGCAAAGCTATAAAGAAATATTATATTTTTTTCGAACAAGTTGGAAGTTAGTAAACATTAAACTAGAGCCTATAATACGCAAATAAAAATATTTTGCCATGTTTTCTACAAAGCTTATATATAAAAAGGAGGAGGACTGTTGTGACAATTTTCATCTTCATCAATGTCACCAAGAAATACATATAAATTTTCACACTTGAGCTGATTTCATTTTCTGCGAATGAGAGAAAAATAAAAGAACAAACAAAAAACTAGAGCATATTTTTTTTGAAAATGCTTGTAAATGTAATGTAGTCGTTTGAGTTTGTAGAGAGGAGACTAGAGACGGAGACGTGTTGCATTTCAAATATTTCATTCAAGCTTTCAGCAATTATGGAAACGTTCGTTTGTCATTGTCACTCAGAATATATTACACTTTACACGCTTACTAGACATCTCTGTATCTCTTTGTTGCTGTTTTCATAGCAAATTTCAAGTGGTTACCTTTTTAAATAGCGGAAAATCGTGGAAAGTATTTTCAAGTTTTATATTTGGCTGAAGTTTTCTAGGGGAAATGTTATTTCCTATGTTATTTAAATGTTAATGTTAGGCTGTATTTCATATCAAAGTGCAAAAAATACTTAATAAAATTGTACATACGCTTACTATATAATGATGGTATTGCAAGTTTCTAAATATTTGATACTAAATTATTATTGTGTACACATTTCTTCAAAAGAGCAAGAGTAAACATTATTTAGTAACTGCCAGAATGGTAGTTTCTAGGAATGCATGGTACGGGGTTAAAAAATGTCTGTCTGTCCATCTGTCCGAGAGCTTAACCTTTTGATGAAATTTGTTATACATATTTACGTAGTTACAAGGAAGAATCCTATTGATTTTCAGCACCATCGGTCACCATCGCACTTCCAGAGAGTTCGGGTTCAAAGGTCAAAATTTTCAACATAGAAACATACGGCAGGTTATATCATTCGAACAAAAATCGATAGAAGAAACGTCTATCAATGATTATTTTTGATAAGATAAGACCCTCGGGTGATAAGAGGCAGGAGAAGCCGTTATTAATGCAGTAACATATGGCGTGCGATCATTCAAAAAGAGATCACTAAAAGTTTTTTACATTATTAACATCTTCAACATTTGGCAGTTATTTGCATCGGTTTTACCCGATTTATTTTCCCTTGTCGTTCAAACTATTGTATGTTTTGTACATAAAACTACATGAAAATAATATGAGAGGTTTTGTCTGTGTAAAGACCACCACAGGTTGTTTTATTCAGTAAATATGGTAGTTTGAATATATGGGTAATAAGTGCTTGTTCAAAATAAATATGTTTGATAGCTTGTTGAAGATGATGAATGGCTTGATTATTTCACGTTGAAAGTTTAGGGCTTTTAAGTATACAGGTGTGTGTGGCATTTGGTTCTGGACTTTGAAGAACAAGTGCCTAATGAAGTGTAAAAAATGCTTTGTAATGTGTACCTTGAGAAAAAAAATTGTGCTTATGTTCTTGTTGAACTTATTTTCACTGAAAAAACATGAATTGGTTGAAAAAAAAGAGTTCAAAGAACATCAAGTTTTAATAGCTTCTGGTGGACAGATAAAAAACAAAAAGCGGAAAGGTTTTCTGTCATAATTTGGAGGAATTGAGGTGAAAGCAAATTGTTCATAAAAACTTTTTTTTCTCCGCGAAGTATGATACCGTTACTACCTATCTGATAGTGAGCATATAATTTTTGTAGAAGCAGCAATTAATGCATTTAAACGTTTACTATCAAATGGTTTTGCAAGAACGTGACCTGTATAGGAACCAAAGCGATTTTCGGTTATTGACATTAGTTAAGAGCCGGAAACGGGAAGGGAAAATTATCACAATGCTTAGAATGCTTCCTCCAAGTCTTAAGTTTCCATCTAGTACAATATACACAATGACAGTTAAGATGATAGGACTTGTATTTAATTATTTAATAATTTCAAATCTCTTTAAACAAAATGGTGAGCCAGTATCATTTTCATGGCTTTAGTACTTGTATTTCCGCATTTGATGAAATGAAACGTAGACAGTCGTCAGTTAACATGATTTGATGTATTTCCATTTAAATTTAAGAAATAAATTTTTCGGGTACAATTCCCCAAAAAGAAAGCAAAGTTTTGCTCTCTTTCAGAACTACTCATTATTTAACTTGCTGTTTAGCAATTGTAACTGTCACATGACATGTTGTATGATCAAAGTTTGGAAATGCACCCTTGTACTTATTTTGTACTGGTTGGTAGTTAACAACACAAGTAATAAGTATAAGTTTTTGTTAATAGAAAACTTTTTTATTTCGGGAAAGACGAAGAAATATAATGAGGGTTGCAAGTAGTTGTTTAGAAGTACACATGGGAGAATTGTCCTCTTTTCGTCCGTAAATAAAACACATGTTTTCCTCTGTATATCTGCTCGAGACTTGAGAACACAGACAAACGACAAAAAGAGAAAGTTGTAAGAGAATCTAGTAGAGAAAGTAATTAAAAGTGATAAAATCTCTGCTTAAAAATAAGAGTAAAAGCAGAAAACAAATAAAAGGACAATTGTAAAAAGGATCTCTTTACTTTTACTCTTGTTTTCTTCACTTTAATTACTTTTTACAATATGCGTGTTTTGCAATTTGATAGGCTCTTGTCCCTTGTTTTTATGAAATGTCTTTTAACTTTATTCTTTCTATTGTTTTTTGTTTGGATAAAAGGCTGGGATTTATAATGAATCTGTAACAGTTCAAAGGACTTAATTGCACAGTAATGTTTTCGGGGACAAATCGGTCTACAATAATTAGGTACAGAAAACAGTAAAAAATAAAAGGTGAAGAGAACAAGAACGTCCAGGAAAGCAATTATGTCGTTGAAAATGTAAATAAATATGTCATCCCATTCATTAACTTTCTCTTCTTACCTATTATTTAGTTTTGCTTTCACCAGATATTTTAATGAGAGTAAACATAAAACAATGGACAGTGGGAGTCGTATTTTGTCTAATTTTGAGCTGGACATGGTCTATTGTGTTTTGTGATAGTTGACCCCAGTCCCTAGTTTCACAGTTAATAATAGTAAAAATACTAAGCCCAGATCTACCTCTTCATAGATTACATGACTGACCTACATATATACTTTTTTACTAAAATTAGACGTATTTTCATGAAAAGCGTAGCAAGTAAGCACATGAGAGTTTTTACGATGCTTTAAAACCAAAGTAAGACTATGTACTATTTGGAGAAATTTTTATTAGATTGACTTGTAAGTAGACAGACAGCTCCACCAAAGTCCTGAGAATGTAAAGACCTTCAAAATTGTCTTGTTTTTAATCCGACTCCTTGAAATAAAAGTCAGTAAAAAAGAAATGAGTATTTGAAGCCAGAAACCCCATTTTTATCTCTACATTTTTACGCTTTTATAATACC
Source organism: Entomobrya corticalis (assembly GCA_034694325.1). Lineage (NCBI taxonomy): Eukaryota > Metazoa > Arthropoda > Collembola > Entomobryomorpha > Entomobryidae > Entomobrya > Entomobrya corticalis. The sequence continues at coordinate 16,393 of JAQFYG010000597.1, read as the reverse complement.
GCAAACTTTTTACCACTCTTATAAGCAGTAAGCCGTCTTATTAACTTTCAGAAGCGTCGTAAATACATAAGAGATCGTTAACACTTTTGACATCTTGTCTGTGAGTGTGTGGACACGATTCTCAAACGCTTCTCAACAGAATTAAACAGATTAACGTGAAAGTTGGTACGCAGATTTTACTAGTTTTTTAAAAAGAAATATCTTAATTTTTCAGCAAAATCTGTCAATCACAAGAAAATAAACCCGTCATTAATTTGACTAATTGTTTTAATCAATTTTCACTTGTCAATAGTACATCGATCAGTTGCATCATATTATGTTCATTGTAATCACACTCATAAGTCTATGAACATTTGATAACAATTCTGTGTCATGTCATGCCATCTAATTATGATATTCACTGCTTTCGGTAGTTGCATCTTAGGGTTTACACTTTACACATATCTCGCTTCCAGGATTATACAGTAATTTACAATTAGACAGGTGCCTTTTTCACACACCATTCCAGAAAAAAAGTTTTTTAAAATCTTCTGGAATGGAAACAACAAAACAATAGGAGATGTAATTAAATTGGTGGAAAAATTCAAGTAAAGTCAGTAAAATCCAGTTCATTAAGCACTTTTATTTGTTATTCTTTGTTTTTAAGCTTTTCACACGTATCAAATAACCTTGAATGCTGTTTTATTTCTATTTATGTTCTATTTTTCCTTCTAAAAGCACTTATTCCAAAGAAACTTTTATATCAAAAATAGCTTTTATTTCTTGGAGATGGATTTCTTTAAGCCTGTTTTCCAGATAAAGACTTCAAGATGCTATATTTATTTCCACACAACTTTGTGGTTTGATGCACAATTTATTTCTACTAATTTCCCGTGAAAGCAAAGTTTTTTAAGCTGAAAATATCAAATCAAGGTTATATGCAATTTTCCAACGATTTCTTTGTTGCTCTCCTCAACTTTTAATTTATATTCATGTTAAAAGTTAAGTGGAAGTATATATACCTATTACACACCAAAAGTTTATGAGAATGCATTAATTTCCCCTTGGTATTTTCTCCAATGACCGTCATCATTGCCATTTTACTATAAATTAGTGTTCGTCCAGCCAACCTCGTGAACTTTTCATTGTAACTAGAATAATCTATAGTTATCCTTACTTTACATTTATATTCAGTGTCACCATGAGGTGGACTAAATGATCTCAATAAATTCCATTAGAAAACCCCTTTTCGACAAAATTACAACACAAATTACAACGTTAAAATGGTCATTTATACACGAAAGATTTTATTGAGGTCTTAGTTTAATTTCGCCCCGTTTCCTCTACTATATTTGCTTGGACAGACGTTTGGACTGGATTTCTCTTTTATTGTGTTTTTGTAAATGTGGCACATATGTCGCCTCCTTCCTCTTCCAAAAGTCCTATAAACTTCCTATGAATTCCACTGCTGCTGGTAGATAACTTGAGTATATTTTTATGCTAACATCAAGAAAAAGTTTTGCAGTTTGAATTTGTTATATTTTTTGCTTACTTTACTTTATTCCGGTTCTAGTTTCTAGGTTTTTGTCCCATTGTCATTAGGACTTTTGCGTTTTGCAGGGAAAATTCTAATGGATTTGTATATAAGGCTATATGAGTACAGGAAATGTTCCCGGAAAAGTTCTAACAAGAAAATTACTTAAATGTAATTCGATTTCCTTGTTCTCATGCATTCATTCATTCAATTATTCAGTGGAACAGAATCCAAGTAAGAATTTTTATCGAGGGGAAAAGTGTAAGGATGAATACGTTTTACTGACCTTTACACTGACAAAAAGTCAACATGTAGCCATTAGTCGTCATTATTCTGCTGACTAGAATTGCGTATATTTAAGACTCTTAATGGAATTGCATAAAAAATTAAAGCAAACTCTCAGGATGCCCTGGATAAAATCTTTTCCCTGATATGCTGTTTTAGAAACGAGATGCATATGATCTTGGTCATCAAGTGAAAGCAGTATAGTGCAAGTACAGCTTCCTCTTGTCATCTTCAATTTGCAATCTCATGAATTTGATTCCCTAACCAACACCAACTTTCACTTTGTTCGATGTTCACTCTTCACAAGCTCAACAGCCACTTTTTCAATTAAAAAGGAAAAACGGTGGTGAATGAAGGTGGAGGTTGGATGGAATTTGGAGGACAGGCTTCATTTCACTCAAGAGCAATTGGTTTTTGGTGCTTTCACGGCTTTCTCCTCTTTATAGATAATTTCACTATCTTCATTGGATTTTACCTTATTTTTCTTTGGGATGCTTTCACTTTATCTTTGATTTCATATTATGCATCATCGTATATCATTCATTCAATCAACCTTTCACCTAAATACCTGAACACTGAAATTTTATGTAAACTCGACATATGAGGCAAAGCCAAAAAACTTGTTTAACTTTCACCATGAGTGTATGAGTATGTCACGGAAGCGGAAAAAGAAAGTATTTTGACGAACAAGAGAGAAAGGTGATAAAAAGCCGCTGAATCATAGGATAATATAGCAAGTAGATATATATTATAAGTTAAGTTATCATAAAGTTTTCTATACTCAATTAGCTCTTTATAGTCAATTTCCATGTCTTTTGTGTACAGAGTGCATACAAATCCTAAAGACTCTGTACATTTGACCTTTTCCCTCCAACTTCTCACCAATTTTCCCCTTTTGTCTTGGTAATTGCTCTTCTGCTCAACTTTTCACACAGTTCACACACGTGTCATTAATTTATAATCTATCCGACTATTACATACCATCAGACTTAAGACTAAAATGCCACATTAATAGCAGGGTTAAGACTTAAGAGCTATTGAAAACATCTTTTTTGTGTACTTTTCCTTTTTGGTAATATACCTGCCATTTACACATGTGCGGTATGATGGTATGAGATCTTTTGCATGGATGATCTTGACAATAAATATGGAAAATTCTCATATAATTTAACCTCTGTAAATAGTTGGTAGTTGGTAGTGTAAATTGATATTTATCTATTATTCTAAGAAAACAGTTGAGATGCTTGCGTGATGTTACCAGCTGCCACCAAAAATAAAATAAAACCTCCATTCATCCAACAATTCATTCCTCCGAGAAAAAAATAAGTTGTTTGATGTGACGTGACGAACATTGCCAATGCAGCAAAAAGGAAACATTTTGGCAAAGTTTCCAGTGCGAAATACAGGAAAAAAGTAGGCGATAAGGCATAAAAGCAAAAAAAAATTGGTTGATTGATTTTGGTTCAGTTCAGCTGTTTTTTTTGTTGAATGCGATCGTTCATCCCACGTTCCCCATCCAAAAGCCAAAATGTTTAGAGGTTCTTCTGATGGCGATAGTTTCACTCAACCGTAAAGATTGTCTTGAGAAAAATGATGCAAAAAAATTATGTGCAAGGTCATCATCGTCAACATCTAAATAGTCATATAGGCATATATTATGGCCACCGTTACTGTTTTGAGTGGTTCAAGAAGTTTGTTGAGTGATTAGGAAATGAAAATTGATGAACATGAGGTTTGACATGAAAAGCTTGTAAAAAAAGTGCATTTTTTTGCTATTTGCTCATGTTAATGTTGTTTTTTCTGTGTAGTTATCTTTATGACAGGCGTAAAGAGTGGAAGGAAAGCAATTAAGCTTCAAAAAATGTGTTTTTTAAGATGAGAGAGAATATTTTCTTAGTTAACCTATTAATGGGAGGATTGGGGATTCACTTTTCTTGGGAAACTTTGCAGCATCAAAATGAAACACTGTTCAAGTTGAAGAGATGTGCAAACAAAACTGCAGTTGGTGCAGAAAGAAAAGTCAAAAGATATCTTTATGGCAAAAATCAATTTTTTTTGCTGAAGATGAGTGGCGGTCAGGATGTTGGGATCTGTTTCTTTTATAGGTGGTTAAGGTGTAATCTTGTTTTATGGACATGTTGCATAAGATGCTATTAAGCTTGGGATTTGGGATATGGGAAGATGTGTTTTTAGTTAAGGTTAAAAGCTTTTTATGATGATGTAAAGAAGAAGATGAAGATGAAATTGAAGGTAATCGGATGTTAGAAACCGCTGAAAGTTTGGAATTGGCGTCAATTTTTTTAGGAAATGAAACCCAAAAGTGTGTGCAATTAGGTGACTTTGTTTTATCAGGTGTGTGCTTCTGGCTGATGAGTTGTAAAAGAAGTAAAAGTAGAGCTTAGAGCTATTTCTGTTTCGTAGAGCTCATTAGTCAAATATGTAACAAGTTAAAAATGTGTGTAATTTTCTGGTTAAAGTTAAAGCCCAAAGCTCTGTTGAAGTTGAAAGTTTTTTTATAAACATTTTCCAGAACAAATTAAAAGACAAGTGACAAGAGCTTTTCGATATCTTTTCATTCATCGATTCGTCGTACAAAATATTGGTATATGGCTTTCCTGTTTCTGTTAATTTTGTGAAAAGTAAGGGGGAAATCTGTCGGCTTTTTGTTCCAGTTTTCAGAATATAATTGTGTTACAAAATGTTGAATAGAAATATTTGCGGAAGCGGATGAATAAAAAGATTTAGGTAAAACGACAAAAGTCACTGTCAGGAAGAAATGGCAAATAGTTTTGGGTTAATAAAATGCTGGAATAAATTTTATCACGAATCCATATTCATTTCATCCAGAAAATAGAACAAAATGCAATAAAAAGGATGAAATGCTTATGCATCTCTGCATTTTTTATAAGAAATCTTTTCATGTGACTTTATCCATTCGATCACGACCATCCGGTTTTGGGATTTGAAATCCTTTTTGGTTGAAAGGAAGCTAGGTATACTGTTCTGCCGGAATTGGAACATTTTATGGCATGCAAATTCTTATCTTTATATTTTTCATCTTGTTTATGTTGAGCGGATAAGACAATATAAAAATTAAATATGTCAATCATATGCACCGCATATTTTAGGGAAAATAGAACGGAGTGGCTGCGGGCTGCATCGTCTCGTCTGTGAAAAATGCCGGGTTTCAGCATCGTCATTGCGGTTGTTTTACAGAAAATATGTTAGGTTTATTATTGCTTTCCTCACACAATTCATGGGTCAACATACGATTCTTTAAAGAACATGTTCCATGTGGAATATTTTATAAGCTCTTGTGTTACTTTAAATCGGTAATCGGGATAAGAAAAAGGAAAGCCATAAGGACCAATTATATTGGCTATTGCACATTGCGGTTTCTTTCTTAAACGTTTATAGGGTGCATGGGCTATCCTGTTTTTTATATAATATTTCGTTGTTAAATGTATTAGCCTAATAAATGACAGCTGCAAAAAATAACCATATGTTGTTGAATGAAAAAGTCTAATAAATTTTGGCAAAAATATCATGTGAATATAGTGAGAAGTTTATAAGTTTGTACAAAAGGGTAACAAATCAATGTAAAGTGGGCTAGGCCGGGCCAAAATACAGTACAAAACTGTGAGGTAATTTGAAACGCTGAAATAATAAATTACCTATAAAATACATTTAGACATGTGACCAAATGACAAAGGAAACGTTTCCGCCCTTTCTTAGTTGTAATAAATCTTCTTAAAAACTCATTGCAACTATTTAACAAGGTTTAATTTCCTTTCAGATTCAATGTACACACATAATATACTAATCATTTTTGGCATGAAAAATATAATTTTTATGGCTCAGTTCCATTTTCCATTTCAACAAGTCAATCCAACTTAATTATAATTATTCACTACTTTCATAATCTACACAAATTTGATATAAACGAGAAGAGTCATGAACCAAATATTTACTTTTGTTATTTAACTTTGACAATTGCATATTATTTAACCTTCTAAATTTGAAATTGAAGTGGAACATTAGCAATATGAAAATGAAAAAAAAACTGACTCACTTCCTGGTTCACAGTTCACATCTCGTCAGAAAATGTGGCTTTTAAGTACATAGCAAGTAGGCACTTTGCAAAAAAATGTAAATAAATTAGGTTTCTACATGAAATGGTTTAAAACAGTTGGCTAGATTCTGTGGTGACGGGGACGTCTATGGAATATATAATATTGTGTGCGATGATGCCACACGCCACACTGTATTATCATAATGGACTCCTTCCTTCAAATTCAAGATGATGATGAGATGAGCTGAAAAAATATCTATTATGTTGAGTGGATAAAGATTCAAGGATATAAGATGAAGCAACAAATATTTATAAAAGCTTCTTTAAAAATATTTTTCTCCGAGTAAGCACTTTCCTATATTGTCTTTAAATCATCAGTGCAGTTTTTTTCGTTCTGTTTCCGCTTTCCTCACATTTACACTTTTACACTCTAGTCATTACACAAAATTGTATTGCTAGTCAGCACTTATTTTTATTGTTTGGCATTTAGAACCTGGAAAACCGCATGGAGAAATGAAGTGAAAATTAAAGAGAAAGCCTTTCACTTCATTTTGGTATCCATTTTTTTTGTTTTTTATTAATTGAACTTTTCTGTCCTTTGGGAATATTGGAGAAAGGGTTAAAGAAAATGGGTGAAAGTAAAAAGGGGTTTGTGGCCCTGAAAAAAAAACTAGAACTTTTGTGCAAAAATATTAGCTTTACTTTAACATTTAGCATCTTATTGGCTTTTTTTATATGAAATTGGGTAGATTCAATATCAATATGATCGTCATTATTGTCATAATATGCCTGGAAATGTGCGTGAGTGCAAGTAAGTGCCACATCCAGAAAAAAATTCAGAAAAGTGGCTTAAACGCCCTTTATACTTTCCCTGGCATTTAGGCTTTTCTCCTGGTTCTGGTCTTTTCACAAATTCATCCAATCTTGCAGAAAGAAGGGGTCTTTGGTACCAAAAGGGTCATATATTATTATACCTACGTGTGTTACATGAACATGGGCTACTTTTGTACAGACATCTTTATTTTTCTTAACTCCTTTGTAATGTTGAATGTGGGCAGAAAAAAAGGAAAAGAATAGACAACAGAACAAAAAAATATATACATATATACCTGCATGACTATATGTTATCCTGGTATATATATTCTTTCTGCTGTTGGCATACTGCTACTGGCATCCGACATCCGACCCATAAATGTCTACTTTGGCTTTAGAAATTCCTTTTGGTATTCTCTGCAGACTGCAGAGTTGAATATATTTTTTTATTCTGAGCTTCCTTGTTCTGTTCCCCATCATCACTATAACGGGATAAGGCTTTTGATGAAAGAAAAAAAATGTTGGAGTTTAAGTTTAAGTTGAAGTAGAACTAAAAAAGACATTACCATGGGAATATTACTGGGAGAAATACAATGAAAAATATTATGTAAATTCATTACGAGTTGGTAGTGGTAGTGATGGTGATGGTGATAATAATCCTTGATATTCTTTATCATTCATATCCGCTTTTTTCAAGGAAAAAATTGTTCTGTTTTTGATCCTAGATGAAATGTTTCTTTGTACTCCACCAGTTATGCGTATTTCTTTCTTTAATTCTTTTCTTTAAATGTAAAATAACTGCCGTATAATTTTTTACGTGTTTTCTGTGTGGTATAAAACCAAATTATTACATAATTTTCTTTATAACGGTATTCATTATTCAAAAGTAGTTTATATGTATACACATTTGTCTGTCTGTGTGTCCATCACAAAAAAAGTTCTCGTTTTGCCAAAGATGTGGTTTATGTTGGCAGAAAAAGTTACCTTTTACTCATGGGGGTACTTTCACTTATCAACAAAATTTCATAAGCTTTTGGTTTTTGTGACAACTCAACTAACAAAATATCAGAGCTAAACCGAAAGAAAATATCAAAAATTTAAATTAAGATATACGAGCCACGAGGACGAGGGTAACGCATAATGCCCCTGAGATTATATTTGAAAAAAATATAAAATAATCATTCATAATCACTATTTATGTCCCAGTTTCTCATAGTCCTGCCGTTATATTTGCTAATGAAATATCATCATGGCGCTTTTCTGGTTTTAAAGCATTTTTATGTTGTGTCCAATTTCGGGGATGATTCATCAGGTACGTTCTACAAAGAGCCATAACTCACTTCTTTAGACAACTGCTTTTGCAGATTTTTTGGCTGTGTTACTATTTCTCCTCCTACTTGTCATTCTCTAAAATATTTTGCAAACTTATATTCGTGTTTTATTATGCTATTTACAATAAGCAAACAAAAATATCTGGAAAATAATATGAAAAATTGGTATGCTAACATAATACAAAGTTAAAACAAAACAAAATCTGTACGTTGTAAATACGTGCGTAAGCTGATATTATACCAAAGTACTGTATTTTGTCGATGCAGTTGTTCCTATTTATATTCTGCAGATCACATTGTTTTTGGCACATCAAAGAAAAGTTTGTTTAGTTTTTTTGTCAGCAAATAACACTGTCATAGATTGACAATATGACAGTAATTGTGGCATACTGTCATTTTCTATGAGATGAGTAGTGCAATGATCATAGAAAACAAACAAAATTCCTTCTCTCTTTCAGGTAAATACACAAATATGTTCGTAATATCAATAGCTTGGCAAATATTTTCTGGGGCGAATCGAGAATTTCGTTCTTGGCAATAAAGCAATTCAACTCATTATCAAATTATTTTCTTGTAATCTTCATCCTATTCAATCTCGAATCTTAATTAATGCTAAAACCAGCCAGAAGGTAATTTTATCCTATAATATTCTTGTTATCCCGTCTAAATCTTTCTTGTTCATTTCATACGAGAAAATCTTTAAACACTTTAATTATAGGTAAATCTATACGATACGTTATCTATACGTTAATTATAACTGCATCTGTATTACAAGCTACAAGTCATTCTACTCTATTAGACCAAAAGAAGACGACCGATTTATCCAATTTTATTCCAGATTATCTCATATTCCATCATCATTTCATTTAGTTTCCACTTGAATTAATATCTAGAATAAAATAACAGAAGAAGAGACCCATCATCTGCCATCTGATGCATCCAAAAAACTCAAAGTCACACTTCAAAGCAAACAATCTTTTTTGAATAATAATATGATCATCATGATTCAGTTCAGTTGAAAAGAACGTGCTGCTCCTGTAATCCACATATTATGCAAATGAGTGTGTATGGTGGTGGGTGACAATGTGGCTCATTTCACGGTCTGGTGACTTTTCCAATAGTTCACTGACACATTCAATAATTTTCTCTACTATTTTCTCCACCTTTCCACTATAATATATTTTATTATTAGCATCACATAAATTAGATTGTCTTGTCACTTCATCAATGTCTCGGAGATCACAAACGCTTAAAATGAAATCATGACGTACGTGCGTTTGTGCAAAAGAAAATCCGGAGAAAGCAAAGAAGAAAAACATGTTTACCTTTCAGAAAATGTAGTTTTTTGGAGAAAGTCAAGGTTATCGATATAAAAGTAAAATAACATTATATATATTTTTGTACCCGACAGAGACCCTATTGGTGGTGGATGCCCACTGAGAAACAGATTATGTCCTTTCACTGCTTTCACCATTATTATTACGCTGCCAAAGTACAAAATAGCCTATTTTATAATTCATCCCGCATTCCAAATTATTTTTTCGAGGCATTCATCTGTGGACCTATTCGCGTGAAAAATTCCGTTTTCTCTTTACACCTCCACCACTAAGTTTTGCATAATACATTATGGATTATCATCATTGCAGTTTCTCTACAATAGAGAGATAGAGAGAAAGTGAACATAGTTTTTTTTGTTTGAGCTCAATAGTCACAATTTAGTCTGCCTCAGTGAACCAAAAGGCAGAGTGGAAAATAGTGAAAAAAAAGGTTTTAGTGTTTAAAATAGGTATACTCATTTCAGTTTTGGAGAGAGAAAGTGGAGAAAGTGGTATGTGCTGCTGGGTTTTTAATATATAAAAAAGTTATACATTTTTGGTTGGTTGGTAGTTTTGGCAAGTAGGTATAGTTATAACAGAAGCGGTTTCGGGATAATGATGAAGATGACATGACGTGAATTGAATGCATTATTAAAATTTTTTGTTAAACAAAGAGACATTCTGGAGAAAAAAAGAGAATGGGAGAAAGCACCGACAGAAATCGACCGAAAAGCTTGTAATTTTTTTTGGAATGTCTGTTTGACTTTTTGTGTGGAAAGTTGTTTGAATAAAAAAAGTTTTGATGTTGGTCGGTTTACCGTGTTAACGTATAACGGAGCGTGTTAAAGTTAAAAAGTCGAGTGTTGTTGAGGAAGAGAAAGTAGGGGAAAGTTTAAATGAAAGGTGGAAGAGGATGATCATGTTTTTATGCTTAAATTAGTTTTAATAATTTTACGGAAATCGGGGATTGTGTAGCCTTTGACCTATGTCAGGTGTCTGCCAAGGTATTAATATTAGTTTTGAATTTTTCAAGGCTTTCACAGATTTGAAGTTGAGATGACATATATTTAATTATCAAACTCTTCAAGGATGCTTTGTAACGTATAATTTAACTTAAAACTTCAACAGCTGTAATCAGCGTCTCTACATTTTTAATCTGAAGAAAGCGACAAAGTTGTTTACAGACCACCGCAAAATGAAACAAGTGTTCAAAGTGTCACAAGAAATTAATAAAATGAAATTGAACCGTTTCATTATAAACTTGTTCAAAGCTAGAAGATAGCCACATGAAAAAGAAAAAAACTTGCTGAAACTAAAAAACTTTTCTTGTTTTCAAATATTTATCTTTGTAATTTTACTTCACCTGTTTACTAGCCTTTTTTATTTGCTGCATTACACAGAGCAGATTAAATAGAACATTTTAACACCAAAAATTTATAAAGACATGAAAAATTTAGGTAACTGCTTATGAGCGAGAACAGAATTAATAAAAAATATTCATGGATATATTTTTGAAGGAAGTAATTTTTTGCTCATGTACTTTTAAAACCATGTTTATCGGATATGTAGCGTTGTTTTCCTCGAATTTCTGTGTTTGTCGTAGGTGGACTAGGCGGTAATGTTTCCACGAAACTTCCCATTTCTTCTTACTGCAAATTAGTTAATACCTAAAGAAAGCAAGAAATCTTCTAAGAAGAGTACTAAAAATATACACCTATTAATTATTGTTATTACAAGAACAGGTTCCCATTTAAGTATTTATGTAGGTGGTTGTAGAATACATTGTTTGTCTGGTAAAGACGCCATATATTTAACGGATTCTTGTTCCTATTTTGTAAGTTCTATTGGTATACAAGTTTTTCTTGTTATATGTTTTTTTTGTCTGATATTTCTCCTAACGGCATTACAAATGAATGAACAAGAAGACTCAACGGACGGAGCAACCGTGGGCTGACATGCTGACAACGTCGTAGATGTTGCGCTTTGGAGCGTTACGAGAAACGAGAGTAATGATTAATGAAACGGGATATCGTATTTCGTTTTACTTTCTTCCTTTCGGTTACTTTTTGATGAAACAGATTTTGTGTGTGTGTTGGGGTGAGTGAGACGCTGTATTTGAAATATTGATAAAGTAGGTATTTAGGCTTGCACCTTGTACACAAGTACATCCTGTTTTTGGTATTATATCGAAGAGAAAGTCGACTTTCACTTTATAAAGCGGAACGGTTGAGGAAGGTTCTACCTAAGAGAAACGCTGTTTTACTTATTAATTAATCAATAAACAGAAATACCTAATAATAGGCTGGAAATTTGTATTCCTGTTATAAATTATAAGTATACCCTGAAGGAAAACTAACCTGCCAATCCCAAACATATGAAATGAAAACAAAAACATTTTGTAGTAGATATTTGTAGTAAATTGAAATTAAAAATTATATAAACATTTTGTAAAGTATAATGCATGATTCAGGAGAGGAGTCTCTTAAAAAACTGGTTTGGTTCTAAATCTGAATCTTTCAAAGTCAACGCATCCATCTCTGTCTGTTTTTTGTATGTATTTCAATAACTTGAACATCATTAAGTAGCTCTTAAATTAAACATCAAACCGTTAGTTTATATGGTGTACTTACAGTACTCACAAGTATGCAGCTAAGGAATGTTCACAGTAATTGATGCTAAATACCTGATTCAGCATTTGGCTTTTATTGGAAACAGGTGTGGTCCGCACCTGTTTTTGAAATGCAAAAGTCAGTAGAAAATATATAAAAAAGTATAAGTTTTTTCTCCTCCAATTATGAAAATTGGATGGTTATTGAGTTTGAGTGGTGGTGGGGTAAAGTGAAGTGGAAATCAAACAATTCACATGAGAAAAAATGTGATTTTTAACGAGTCTATGAAAGAGCCACCTGTAAACGTAAAAATTGAATGCTTATTTACTCTAGAGTTTATTTTATATCGGAAAATTGCACATTTTGAATAAAACTTTTTACGAAAAACAATCCAATTTTGGTGGTTTCAAGTATGTTCCTATTCCTAGATATTCCACATTCACCGACCTATATAATGTGGATGGGAAGTACAATTTCCTGCTTTCTTTTCGAGTTAAGTGTTTTTGGATGACTACTTTACTGGAAAAGTTTATATATATGTGCTTTTTATTTGCGTTTGGATTTTTATCTTAAAAATATAACAATTGACGAATCCCTAGAGAGTATAGCATTCAATTTGTTTTGAATAAAAGTACTTCTTTCTGTGCAGTAATTTGATTAAGTCTACATTTGCCATTGTTTTGAACTAAATTTTGACCATGAACTTTGGAAGAAACATAACAATTCCATTTTATTTTACGTGTTGATTTGTTTTTCAAATAGAATCAATGTTAAATTGTTTTACAAACAAATATGTAACTTGGCATATCATGTTTAAAAGCACAAAAATCTATTTACAAAAAAAATATTTGTGGTAATAACATAATAAAATGCTTATCGAACGTGTGCAAATGCAAATATGAAAAAGTAATGGCGTTTCTAACACCAGCCAAATTCAGTTTATATTTCGTGTCTAAACCGTTTATGATAAAAGTCTAGCCAAAATGTTTTTAAGACAGACAGACAAACAATTTAAAATATATAGGTCGATAGTCGATACAGCATGCTGCTTTCTTCAATTGTACAGGATTCTTGTCCTGTTTACTTTCACTTTGGGGTTTTGCTTTGTGATGGGCTGTATGCAAAATATGTGTACAAACAAGAATGCCTAAAACCTAAACAAATATTTTATTTTAAAAACATTTTTTCGGGTTTACATACCAAAGTACAGTGGTTTTAAAGCGTATAGTTTGAAATATATTGATGTTGACTAATAATATGATTCATCCAATTTGTTAGAAAAATAAGTATAAAAAATTTATATAAAAATATTAGAAAAGAAATTGCTGTTTGCATAAAACATTTTTTTGTTTAGTTGGAATATTGAATTTGTCTATGGACTTCCCTTTTTTGTTATTTGGAAGAGCTTTTTGAGAAATGGTAGCTTCAATCTAGAAATAAAGAATGCGAAATATCATTATGTATTTTCAAGTCTAAATTAAAGCTTAAAATTGAAAAAAGAAAAGCGGATTTGAAAAACAAGGAAATAATTTGAAACATCCTATTAAATAATAATGAAGGCTTATAAAAATCACTCATTTGTAGAGAGATTTTAGATGAAATAAATGAAAATAAGGTAATTTAAAGAACAGAATCAATCAAGATTGATAACTTTCATTTTGATCTTTCGTACAGTCGAAGCTCGACATAACAGACATTATACAGCATTTAATTGGGAGAAATTTTAAAGGTTTATCAAAATCACAATTTTAATCTTTTTATAATTAACATCGTACTACCTATTTAAAAAAAGTAATTTCCTTTGTTGAGTAACAATATGTCACCCTCTCCTAAAATAGTTCTCACTTTTGAACACGTAATCTTTTTAAATAAATACAAAATTGTTTAGATCCCGATCCCAGCATGATAAAAAAAGTCAAATTACATTTACTTTTCAAAATAATTTACATCAAAAATTACTTGCTGTTTTCAAGTTTTCATGTAACTGACACGTTACAAATTTAATGCTACTATTTTCAATTTTCTTTGCAAAAAAGAAAATTGAAGAAAGCAGCTGGATACAAAAGATTATTATGTAATGCATGGAATATGTAATCACATATCGTGCATGTAATGTCTTTTACGAGGTTATATAAACCTATCCCAACCAAAAGCCCAACTCACTCAACTTTCACATTTTTTTCATCATGCTATCCAGGTCATAGTACTTCAATAAGCCAGCAAAACAGGTAGAAAGTGAAGGGGAAAAAACTGGACCACATGATCATGATCTGTCTTACCATTTTTATGAGTAAACTTTTTTCCCTTTTTATTCAAGATTCAAGATGAAGTAGCTGAAAAAAAATCTATTAAATGTTTCCATAAGATTGAAGCCCATTTGAAACTGAAGTTTGTTTTTCATGACGTTATTTTCCAAAGTAAAAAATTGTCAAAGAGAATAAGATTTTCTTTTAAACAAAAAGTTTATCGGCACATGCAACTTAGCCGCTTCTTTGCTCTGCTTTCTTCGTTTCAAAAAATAGCTTTATATCCAACAAAACCAAGATCACGACACGTTTCATATTATATCCAATTGTATGGTAACGACAGGTTTTTTTTCAATGAAAAAAGTGTTTCAAAAATGATCTTTGAAAAATCTCTGAAGAAAGCTCTCTGGGACTTACGACTTACCCCTTCTATTGTTCACTTTCTCCATATTTGTGTAGGTGGTTTTATTTTACAATTGTATAACAGTGTGTTTTATTGTTTGTCGTGTCCGGAGTCCAGTGTTCATACCATTTTATTACTTAAGAAAAGAAAAGAAAGTTTCCTTTTACCCCCACAAACAAAAATCCTTTACAGACACTTTCTCTTTTGTCACTTCAATCATTTTTGTTTTTGTTTAGGTAGCGCTTCTTGTAGAGTATCATCATCATTATTGTCACATATTCCAGCTTTCTCTTTTTTTATTTCAAGTCAAAGTTTCTCACTGGGAAAAAAATAGAAAGCAAAAGAGAAAAATGGGGTGAAAGTTGCAATTGTATTTTGATACGTTGCGTTACACTCATGGTTTTCCCAGGGGATTTTAAGGGGCTCTGTGCTGAACTTTTCTTTTTGTGTGGGTTTCTGATAAAAAAAGAGAAAGTTGTCTGTTTGCTTTCTCTTGTTAATGTCGCACCATAAGTGTGTATCGCATTATGATATGTAGGTGCTTATACGGTTTTTTGGGGTACTTTTTTGTTTAAAATGGGGAAGCAGGTGTTTGGCAGATGTCCTATGGATTGGTATAATAGTAAAGTAGTCCACGTAGAAGGATGACACGCAAAAGATTGTGGGACGTGAACCTTTATTTTTTGTGAGTGGGTTGGTTTAGTGGGTATTGGGCAAAGAAGCGTAATTGAGCAGCATGTGAAGTTATGATTTTTATGTAAAAAGAAAAAAAAGTGGAAAGTTCTGATGGAAAAAGTTAACCGTGAATAATATGTAGAAAGAAAGAAGAAAAACCGAAAAGAAAATTGGGAGCTGCACGCTACTGCACTGCAGGAGAAATCATTGAAGGGTCAGGAAAATTGATAGAAAATATGAGTGCCTATCTATTAACTACGTCAAAACGAGAAACAAACAACTAAACTATTCGGATATTTATGATGAAAATGGGAAAATAGTTTGTTTTGTAAACGGGACAAGAGTAAATATTATGTATTAGGTTTAAAGGTTCAATCAGAATCTGAAGGGAATTGTATAATAATGACTGTAGGAAACTTATATATTCCCTGAGAGCTATTATGTTATTAGGTATATAGCTTGTTATTGTGATATGATAATTGGCATAAATGCAGAAGTGCTTTCTACTTTCTTTATAATAAATTACGTCACAGATTTGAATACACTGTACAAAGAGTATTTACAAAGACACAAGGGATCCAATTTGGAGTCAACCGTTCAGTTTACTCCGTTTGAAACGGGCATCCCTGCTTGCATAATGTCGTTACATATTGGTCGTTAGTATACTGCAATGCTTCACAAAAAAATAAGAGCTTGTATCACAATGCCCCAATAAGGAACAACGTGAAAAAATATCATAAGTATATTATGTCGGTATTATTAAAAGAAAAATAGGCACAACGGTTACAAAATACATTTGTAAATACAATGACAATAACAAAAATAGTTTATTATAGATTTTTATAGTTCTTTACAAGATCTTAAGATAATGATATATAAGCAATCTAATACATAATACACATGACACATGGATGACATCACTTATTAGGTATCCTAGGATTAGGAGTCTTGATCATATTATGAGACATGAAACAACTTTCTTAAACGTATTAAGTTGTAGAAATCACAATTAAATTGGTTTTGTTAACTCTTAAAGAATCATTATTACAACTATTACAAGATTAATTATGCTGACAAGTACAACTGCTATACTATAATAATAGTATGGTACCATAATAACAAGAATATAA
>JAQFYG010000596.1:0-27597 GCA_034694325.1 Entomobrya corticalis | reverse complement strand
ATTGCAATTGCAAAAAACTCTACTAGCCTAGCACACACTAGTGTTCGTTTCAGAGAAACCCATAATTTTGTACTTGTTGTAGTTGCGTGGCTGGGATTTATAACAGTTAGCTTGAATCATCTAGCAAAGCTAACAACTCGTTTACTGCTTAATCTAATTTTACGAAAATTATAATTGGTCACTATTTAGTATTAGATATATATAAGTTGTCTGTCAACTGTTGCACAAGTTGCTAGCTTAGAAAGCGTATTATGATTATGATGTTATAGTGTCCGCAAATCTATATTCGAGTGTATTCTACATCTCGAAAGATGGATAACTTTAATGAAGAGTTGTCATCAAACTTACCAGCTCCAGACAGCTGCGAAACAACGGAGTTAATAACATCAGTCGGCTCAGAACTGGGAGAGCAATATATTTTTGTGGCGCCTGGGATTACTGAAGAGAGTGTAGCAAAAAAGTATAGCAATCAAAGTGAAAATAACCGAGCTAAAAACTTGACTAAAGCTGATAGAAAAAATGCTAGAAAATCATCGAAAATGACACAAGTAGTGTCACGTCAAGTAGGAGTACAAATCTCTGAGGAACCGTTTGAAGTATGTGTAGCAAAATGACATAGCGAAAAAGGATTTTTTAAACAAAGTTGATTATTAAGTGTTTGTTTTATTGTTTAGTGGCTTGTTGTATGGGGATTAGGAATCGCAAATGGAGTCGGGAAGAGTACAATAATGGAATACTTTAGACCAAGCCCTGCAGAGGTTCGATTGTTTGCTGATAAGACATACGTCTTTTTACGTTGCTCAAATGTAGAAGATGCTACGAAATTAAAAGAAAATTATCATGGGGTTAATTTTGATGAAAAGCAAACACTTTATGTTGGATATATAGAAAGATCAATAGGTAACTTCTTATTCCAGAAATTGGCATTGGTAAAAAATAGTGGTAACATTATTAGTTTTTGAGTCTAGATATGCTAATCGAACTCATTGTTTATATTTAAATTAGCGATTCCAGACGAGGACCTCAAACTGCTAAATCCATTCAAAAATCCTCACCCAAGCGGCCTTTCCATCTTTCCAGACTTCATTAGTTGCGAACAAGAAGCCATAATAATGAAGAATTTATATGTAGAATCTAATACCGGTGGGAATTTTAACATGATATACAATTTAACAAACTTGAAATTTATTTCGCTTTCAATGTCAAAGTCTTCATTTCATAACATTTTAGGGTCACAGTTAAAGAGACGAACAGTTTATCATTTTGGATATGAATTTCGTTATGGGACCAATGATGTCGACTATTGCTCACCACTACCAAATAAAATTCCAGACTATATCATGCTTATTGTAAGCGACATGATTGCTATGGGCGCAATTCCAGCTGAACCGGACCAGTTGACTGTGAATCAGTATTCCCCGGGTCAAGGTACTTATTGTTAGTTACTATTCGTGCTATTAATGCAATTATGTAGTTTTGTTTTTTGGATCATTAATTTTAATTATTACTGTAACATTAACTCTGTAAAAGGAATTCCTCCACATTGTGATACGCATAGTTGCTTTGAGGGTCCAATCGTATCCCTAAGCTTAGGATCTGACATTGTCATGGATTTTCGACAAGCTGAGAATAGTTCTAGTGTAGTATTACCTGCTAGAAGTTTATTAGTCATGGATGGGCCATCCAGGTTAGCAAAGTTTTTGACCATTTGTTCGTCTCACTCTCACTCATAAGTAATTTTATTTATGCTCTTTTTCGGTTTTGTTAATGTCCAGATTGGGATGGACTCATGGTATTACTCCACGGAAATGGGATGTCGTTCCTGATAATGTGCATCAAGGAATCACTGTATTTCCAAGGCAACTCAGAATTTCATTAACTTTTAGAAGACTTCGACGAGGACCAACAGTCTGCAAATGCGAGTACGTTTTGTTTAAACTACCTTAAAAATATAAAGGAAGTATTCATATGTTCACTGTGGTTATCGACATGTAACATATAAATATTATGATTTTTAAGGTTTCCTAATTTATGTGATACGCAAAAGGGAAAAATTACAAATGAAAATGCACCAACTCTTGAAAATGATTTAGTTCACAGTGTAAGTGTCATATTCTTGAGTCAGTGTTGAAATTAAAATCGATTTTAAATTAAAAAGAAACTACAGAATTCCTGACAAAAATAAATGTTATATGCAGGTTTATGAAGAAATTGCAAGTCATTTCACGGAGACTAGGCATAAACCATGGCCAAAGGTAAAGAAGTTTGTCGAAGCTCTCAAGCCTGGGGACCGATTGTTGGATGTAGGATGTGCAAATGGAAAGTATTTTGGTATTAACAGAGATATCTTGGAGGTGCTAAAATTTTTTTACAATATATATGTAACTTAAAATGGGAAGGAATACAATTTGGAAATAATAATGAAATGGATTTTTTCCTGATGTAAAGATTGGAAACGACATGAGCTTGGGACTTCTAACAAAATGCTATCATAAGGGACATGAAGTTGTTCGAGCAAATGCCCTCATTTTACCGTTCCAGGATAATTACTTTGAAGGTGTTATATCTATTGCTGTGCTACATCATATTGCTACAAAGGTGCGCATATTATTATTTTGAAATCGTACCGTGCCAGTGTCAATTTCAATACAATGCATCAACTATTACTAACTGCAAAATTATAAATATTTTTATTTACCTATAGGAAAGACGGCTACGATTTCTTCAGGAAATCCTAAGGGTCATGGTACCAGGAGGCCGTGGGCTTATTTACGTGTGGGCAAAGGAGCAAAAACTTGATGAAACTCAGTCAACTTGGTCAGAGAGACAGTCGGAAAGAAAAGTGTACAATACTCCAGAAGTTTGTGCAAAGCAAGTAACCGAGTACTCATTTCTTCCCATTCATGACCGCGACCTCGAATTCCCCAAAAACGATATGCTAGTGCCTTGGGTAAACAATCAAGAGAAAGAAAGTAAAGTTCATCATCGATATTACCATGTCTTTACAAATGGGGAATTGGAAAATCTTGTTTTGGAAATGAATCCAACGCCAGAAATTATAGAAACTTACTACGAGCAGGGAAACTGGGTTGTTGTAGTGCAAAAACCGCAGTAATTCATGCAAGTTATCACTTATATTTATATATTCAAATGCTGACAATAAAAATGACTCAAACTAATTCAAACTTCATTTGTCGTAATAATTTATTAGTTTCGAGTGAGTGATGCTCTGGCATTGTTCAGTAGCAAACTTTAAAATGTCAAATGGAATCGGATGCTAAATAATTAGAGATGCGTGTAACAGATGTTATTAAACGAAAGATTTTATTTTTTACATTTCTTAATAATTTCATATAGCAAAAATACATGATCGACAAACGGCTCTCGCCTTGATCAACCGGAAAAGGACTAGATTGTTTGTAACAATTTTCTTTGGGGATCAATGCTGTTAAAATACATTAACTAACAAATAATAACTGTGACAAATTATTCCTTACAGGCAATTTTGTTGCCTGGTATAATTTCGGATCCAATAAATGTTAACAACATTAATTTTAAATTAGTAATAGTTTCAATGCAATGAGTATAGGGAAATCAAAATATAATATATGAAATAGTAGATTTTACACTTGGAGTTTCATTGGCGTTAAAAATATAAACACTAATATTTTGATGATATCAAATTATAGAGATCAAAGAAAAGTAGGGATCGGATTAAAATCGAGATCGCATAATATCGTAAAATACTGAAAAGGACAATTAAATGCAATTAAACTGAAAAACATACCAATATCTACAATTAAAATTATACTTGAATTAAATTATTTTAAAATTAAAACACATTTATTAATGTCTATTCATTAATTCAAATATTTTAAACTTAAGTTTAGTTTTCATAGAAATTAACTGTCTATCGAAAGATTTGTGTTTAAAAATACTAAACTAGTGTCTGCTATATTACTTATCATTTAACATCAAATATCGAGACGGTTTATAGATTACTTCATGATGTTTACAAAAATATGTACATTCTATATAAAACTGGTTGAGATCTTGTGCTGCACAACAGCAATGAGATCTCTTCTTTTAAAATTGAGATACTTGAATATTGTTACTATAACAATCATTTACAAGTCCATCGCACAAAAATATTTCGTATCTTAGTTACAACAATAATGAAATACATTAAGAATAAATTAACATCGTACGTTAAAAGTTGACGAGCTCCTTCACACCGGGACAGAACATGTTAAAAATCGTGAGCAGGTGGTCGCTCCAGATATATTTAACAATAATTTTTACACTACAGTGTAATCTAATGGATAAATCCGCTGACTAGCATCACATTACTGGAAAAATTGGAAGTTATAGTATATTATGTGTGAATGCTATTTTCATAAAACGAATATGAATGTATCACATTCAATGTTGAATATAGGCAAGCATATCAAGTTGAATACCAACAATAACAGCGATGACCATGTAATATGTAATATCAATACGATTTTTTCCGAAGTAATATGTATGAGATTATAAGAATATTGCAGTGTTTTTAGATACGTACAGTGTAAAATTAACAATAGCATAAAACTCGCTACCAACAACCGTCATTTTCAATCTTCTGCACCAATTTCTGCTTACTTGACTACCAAGTGGTCAAACAAGAATATCTTGAGAATCAACGGTTGATAGTGCTGAACCTTGGTTGTATCCATAGACTGACGAATATGCTTTCTTCGAAGCCACTGTAGCACTGATCCCAACGTTTTTCGCTAGTGGTGAATCCGCTGTCTGTTGCTCGACAACACTCACTTCTGCAGAAATCACTTGGTCAATTGAAGATGAGATTGCCATGAGCTGGTCAACGCTTACTTCTGCCATGTCGGCTAGTCCAGAGGCCAACTTGGTATCTTCCCGTCTCATCCCTTTCATTGCGGTGTAAATTGCAGAGGCTGCAACCAAGGATGGTTTCCAACCAACAAATCGTGGTTCTGAAAAAATGGTCATAATTTTTATAAACTCATAAATACGGTATTCATTTAATTAATTAGTTCAAAGGTATAATAATATAGTAAGATGCCATAAATGCTTTACCTGTGGAGCACAATGAAATAAAAGTAACAGCATGACGTCTGATCAATTGGCTGTATTTATTCCCTGGACTGTACGCTTGAGTAGGGCTTCGCACCAATATGAAGTCGACAAAGTCATGGGCGGTCATTACATTAACATCCCAGTTCAATTGAGACAAAATGACCAGTTCCCAAGTCTGCAAAACATAAAAGTAAAACGGAAATTAAACATCAGAAGGACAAAAAAAGTTATCGACTCGAAAACATCTAGGTTTATTAAAAGTTGAAGGCCTTAGATCAAAAGTGCAACAACCTAATTTTATATTCTCTATGCATATAACCAAAGGTGATAGTAATCCCTTGCTGAACTTTTGAAGATGGACGAATACACGGGACGTGACGATTAATATCTAGAAGGCTAATAATAATGAAAGGATGAGCAAACCGGATGAGTGCTGAAAATATGGTAAAAGTAGAGTCAGGTAAAATTAAGGAAATAAGAAGACAAGACATGACTCGCTATACTGCACTTTACAATGCCACTAGAGCCTCATTACAGCTCGCAAGAGAAACGGATACTCTGGTTAAGGTCGACTGGTCACAATGGGGGTGTGTGTGCGAGCTGATGAAGTGAAGTTTTTTATGCTGAAGGGAAAGCGTCGTCATTTTATCCAGGCAGATGTCCATATGCAAAAAGTATATAATTATTAAGTGACTCGACTTATATAATATAATATGTTCCTCTTCTCAAGTTCCAGAATACAGGTAAGTAGTTAGCTACATGCATGCATTATCGCTCCTTTCCGTCTCCAGCTCCAGCTTACAGCCACTTTAAGTTGGTTAGATGCTACCTTTTCCTCTTTTTAGGGGCAAGTGGCCAAGAAAGTTAAGTATGAAAAGTAACAATGATAAACACATTTAAAAAAGTTATGATGAAACAGCAATACACAAGCCCTTCCTAAGCTCTATTATGATTCATTTCCTTTTCGCCCCGTCCATCCGCTTCATTTAAGAATATATCTGTCTATTAAACCAAATTCAACATTCATGCATGCACGATTTATTTAGCAATAGCAATAATAAATAATATACATGATACAATATTGCTCATCCTCTTTTTCCATTCACAAAAAATGTTTGTGTGCCTAATTTTAATATGTTATTCGAGTGTCATTCATTTATGAAAACAAGTATAAAGCCGAATCACTAAATAAAGTACTTATTTTATGTAACCTAGTCAGGCATTTACATTCACTTTAATAATCTTGGACAACATTTTGCTTTAATAGTCTTGCATGAGACGTAGATGTTGAGATTGGCTTTTTCTAAACAAAGAACAACGGAAGGGTCGAGTCATCGGCCAAATTCAAGGCTTTTTCGTGAAGTTGGTTTTTTGCCTGTGTGAATATTCATGTCAGTTTCAACTTCCTTTCTTCTCTGAACTAGTTTTGCTTACGTTAGAGGAACATATGTTCTTCCAGCTCCCTTCGTTTGCTTGATGCCACATGATGCCTTGTATTTTTGTATAGTTAACTTCTTGTTTGAATATATACGTACCTACTTTCCAAAAAATTCTTTGTTTGCGTTATTATTATGAGTTAATTGTGTTAGCAAACTATACAAAACCACAACGGCAAAGGCTACTTGATCCTCTAACATTATTTTTTACTGAGGAAGCAAGATACAACTTGGGACAAACTGTGAACTGGCCACTTTCTCACAGAAATCCTCAATTTCTCGCTTCGCCCCATAGCTCTTCCTTAATCAGCTTTTTACTTTTTACTCATCTGAACTGAACACGACACACCGTTGCCATATTCAAGTGCACGCTTCAGTAGATGAAAATATGCTGTGCTGGATTCTTGTTACACTGTGGCTTTTCTTGCGTAATGAAGTTTGTTTTTAAAGCCACAAAATAAACTACACATTATTAAAGGTAAAGCTTGCATTAGTGTTTTGAACATTGATTTAATGAAGAGTCATTTGATTTTTAGGCAGGATACCATATGACAGTGACTTCCAGCTATTTTCAGCATTTTAAAATCAAACATACAAGAAAACAATGCTTTTGACCAGACTCGTTGCGATCTTGTAGAAAAGGCCTCAAGTGGCTACTTATATATTGCTCACTGCTGACATACAACGCAATGCATGCTACAACTACTACGTTTTAATCACTGAGAAACATCATTCAAGGTTCAACATACTGGTTTAAAGTCTTAAAAGTCTTCTCTAGAAAACGCTCAGCTCAAGTCTATTTTCCCACAGGGCGGTGTGAGAGAGACGCCTTCATCACCAACCAGCACGTTCACTGTTTGGATTTGCATGCACGAACCCCTTCAAATTGGGCCATCAACGGGATATGCTAAATTACACTAGCTGGATAGTATTTTCGTCACTTTTCCACCGATAATTAGCTCTCATTGTCATTATCATCATCATAATTCTCGTCACTATCCAGACATTCATGTTTTATATGGCAGACCAAGGCACCTTATGAGAAGCATGGAGTTGAGTTGATCTGGAATGGAAGAAGATGGGGAATGAGCGAGTGAGCGGAACGAAGAAGAAGGGTCTCTTTGTGAAACCCTTCGGTCTCGATGTTCCCATGATAAAATATGAAACGAAAGTGTCAATGCACTTGCTCTACCTACCTACCAACCTAGCCATAATGACCAGGTTCCTTCCATTACCGTCATCATCATATGCCTCTCATCATGTGCATTGCATGTCGCACATCATCATTTATCATGTAATGTACGTCGTTTCACGATCAAGATCGCAAAGAGCCCTTGTTTAGCCCTCCATACATTTTTATGCATGTGTGTATTTATTTACCATGAATTGGACAACACCAGCAAGTTCCTCTTGTTCTCATCCTTCCAAATACTACAAACATAAAAACTCTTTCCTTCTTCCTTTCTCTGGGAATCTATTTCATTTCAATAGATTGAATTTATAATTTAGGTGCTGCTGCTACTTCCTGTCTTCAAAATGATGAACTGGGTGCTCCCCATGTATCAAACTGAAACGAGCATATAGACGTTCTGGTAACCCTAAACATTTTTTTTCTATTTAAACAAAGAGGGTTGCATTTTGAAAAGAACTCGGACCAGACCAGAATAGATCATGATGATTCATGACAATGAAATAACTGGATAACTACACAAACCAGCTGTGCAGAATTGCTTCAGACAAAAATTCAGAGTGCACCCCAGACATAAAACCGATCACCAACAAAGTGCTAATCAAGCAAATGTTCGTTTGCTGCTACCATATCATATTTACTTACTATTTACAAAAAAATTCAGACCACTATTGCTAGACATGGGGTGTTTTGAGCATGTGCACGACTTTATTATGATATGCTGAACTTTTTGGAACATCCTGGCAAAGTATTTAAGAGCAATGGCATCATCTCCATTGTAAGATGCATACTTTCAAGTCGGGTCCAGTCCAGCAATTCAAAGGAGAGGGCAGTTCCAAGAAGAGATTAATGTTGCCCGTAAGTAATCTGTTCTTTTCTACCTCAATAGTTTGTACATAAGAAAGGGCATTTTTCTCCAGCAAAATAGTTCATCTTTCTACCAAACGACATATGCTTTGTTTGAGTTGTATTTTTACATAGAAGTTATCATAATTTTGGCAACATCTTGCGGTTTGGCCCTCTAAAAACTAAGTCACTGGGAATGTAGGTAAACCGGTACATTATCCACAGTTATTTCATTATTTCGTGATGCCAGATGAGATGAGAAACTTGGCAATTATTTTCACTAAAAAGGTTGAATATTTGAATGCCAACTTACAACGTTACAACCTACCTACCGACCCACAGAAATAGTTTACCTACTAAACGACTGGAACCTGCAATCAGCAAAATAAATAGTCTTTTTGGTGCATTTCATATTAATTTGATGCAGACGCAAGACGGTGGGCATGTGTTGTGTGTTTTCATTTTTCATAAAAGGTTTTTGTTTCTATAATGGGTACATTTTGTAACAAAATGGACTAGTTCTATCTAAAACAACTACCTTTATACATAATAAATACGCCTAATTTGTGCTTAATATTCGTCGCGAACAAAAATGAACTATAAAAAATTCAATTATTCCTGGATTTGACCCATTCCACATATGACATACAGAAACTACATATGTATTTCAATATTGATAATTCTCTTGAGCCTTACAAAATATTAAATTCACGGTAATAATAGTGACTGGTTTGATTATGATGAAGGTTGCATTGAACCTCACTGTAGGTCTACGTCTTTCGTTTGGATGATAATTGTAATTGCAAACGCTATTGTATACCAATCTAATGTTTTCTTTTTAATCTTGAGTAAATTGGGTAAAAGAATGAACTTTGTGCAACAAAAGGCAAATTTATACGTATTTTGATGCTACAAGCAAAAGTTTCAAGTGCCATGCAAGTCAAAGGGTTCCTTCTGACAACTAGGATGAGGATAATGACTGTGTGTTGTGTGCTCACACAAGCATGACACTGGAATGGGGCTGCTTGAAGAAATAAAAAGAGGAAATCAACTTCCAGTGTTACTTTCGTCGTCAAAGCTACTTTTTCTTGCAACAAGACGAAAAACTGACTGCAAACACTGTGCACTGTTTTCTTTTACCCTAGCAGTAGCGTATGAAATATATTTAAGGCTATAGTTATTACATAAGGTTCCTTTATGCCACGAGATTTTCCCTTTATTCACCCATTTCCTTTTATGTCTACGTATTCATCTTATATCTTTTCCGTTCTATTCTTACTCAAGCCCATCAAAGAAGGTGGAGGAACGGAAGATGGCCAATTAGAAGACAATGCAATATCAAATACTGTAATGCTGATATAAAGCGGATGGCAGATATGTACATCATATAAGATATTTATTTATTTATCCAGCCCGTTTTATGAACGATAAAAGTGCTTTGACTTTACGAAAATAATATGCTTTCAATTTGATAAAGTTGAATTCACTTTTTTGACGCAATACTAAATATGTTACAAGCTCTCTAGCAAAAACATATATGCAATTGATGGTAATGGGACATAATTGTCAGCTTTTGGATTGTCGACTGTGAGAAATTCGGAGAGCCGCACGGAAATCAAGTGAAGAAAGGTGGTAGAGCATGATATAATATAGCGTTAAATGCAGAAATTATGGGAAGAAAGTATGTTGAAAAGAAGAAAAGTGCTTCAAAAATTCAAGAAATATCGCTGCGACAAATTGATCTGCTCGGCTTTTTGTAAATTATCATATTAAGGCGTCATATAATAGCTTACCCGCAGAGACTGTATAGAAACGCTGTTGTCCGTGTACCAAGAGAGGAGTTCCAGTGAGAAATGGTTGCACTGACGAGACTTGGAAGCAAGCAAAAGACATACACAGGCCACCATTTGAAGCTGTTCCTTTTTGATGTTGCATGCAGACAAAAATTGGTCAAGAATTCCAATTGCTAGTGGGAAAACTGCTTCATCACACCTCTGTTCCTCACATACCTGTAAAAACGGATTTATAACAGAATAAAAAATATTTAAAATTATCCATACACAAAGTTTTTACCGATTAATCTAGCCAACGGCTGTGAAAACAAATTCCACATTTTATCAGTAATTTTGAGTCTGCATAAGAATATGCGCGAAGGCTTACAAATAACATCGATACTTTTATTGTAGCAGCGGTGTTGAATATTTATGTATTCTTGCAATCACTTAAGGCGTACACGATTTTTACGTGGTTGATTGTGCATGGAATATCTATATGCAACCGTAGGGAATAACGGTTTACCTACTTATGATAATTCTTCCAGCATCCTTTGACTTTGATTCTGAAAAATCGATTGATTACTGAGTCACGTGTATGAATAAGTATGTAGCACATCTATGCCACCATGCATGCTATAAACATACTAAATAATGGTAAGTGACCATCTTCCAGATTATAGAGCAGCTGCCATTATTATTATCATCATCAGGTCAGGATTACCTAAATTCATTTCCCTGCCCTGCTCTGTACTGCGGATATTCTGAAAAGCGTCGGAAAAATGATTACCTCAGAATCTAAACCAAATAAACGCATGCATTTGCTTACAATGAATTTGCTCACGGCGTATTATATGATTATTTATGATTTAGGCCTGCGGTTATATATATCAAAGATAATTTATCTTGTATTCGTTTCATTTGAAAAAGAAAACTGTGAATTCAGAATGCGTGCATTCATGTCGTATTATCCATAGTGTTCCGTACGCCTACTATAATATTGCGAAAGGTCAAATGAAAAACTGGTTACTGGAAAATATAGAACTCTGACTGACGATTATATCATTTTTCAGGGGATGATCGATGGATTAGTGGTTAAACACCCTTTTATGTGGTTAATTTACATACTACCATCTAATAGTATATCTGTTCAGTAGTTTCTAGTTTGTTCGGACACTACATATCTGCTGGCTAGCAAGCAGCCAGCAAGATGATGAGGCACGCATGCTCATGATACCTATATGCCACCCTGACTTTTTTGTTTTTTGGCCTCTTTTCTTAAAATAGCTGATAAACCGATGCGATAATATGTATTTACCAAACCACAATGTTCCTCATGATCTTAAACTTTATTATCGATTCAATGCACTGTCTACTTCCACTAGGTAAATTTAAAAAGATATACAACGTCATCACGGCAGTGAAGCCATAGACATTAGATGATCCACGGAGGTGAGGATGAACCCATAATTAAGTAAACATTTCAAGTACCGAGGTTATATTACATTGTTGGTGCGGTGTCGTCGTCAAGAGCGTGACAGAAATTAAAATGTTATAGTATTATGCAGGTGCGATGACGAGTAAATAGTTTCAGATTATTATTATGACTTTATTATATAAAAGCTCTGTTGGTTTTCTAAGAAATGAGGTGAGGTGAAAAATCATGAATACTTTGTTGTGGTCAATGCTTGCATGAATTTCTTTAAGAATATTCCAAATATAGGTAATTATGATATCATTTTTACCAAATAAATTGTGTTATATACAGTCAGTAAGTAAGTAACTCCTGTACTAACCAAATATTCTGTGTGGCCCATTGCTGAAATTTAATGTATAAATAGCCAAAAACTCTGATATGGACGAAATAAAAGATACTTAGGTACGTAGAAGCACGAATACAACATAAATTCATGCAGGTGTGCACTGAGGCACACGCAAAGTCTACGAGCTTTGAGTTGAACTGCCTTTCTTGTCCCTGAAAAGTTGCAAGAGCAAGCTTACTTTACACCAGCCTGAGATATTTCTATATGACATTCCCTTGTCAGTTATCAAGCATTACTTTGAAGGAAGAATTGAAAGATATCTGATTTTGTGCTTACCTCGAGCATCCATGAAGCTACGATTTTCCTCATGTATGGCAAAATGTCATTCTTGGAGTTATGTGCAAAGTAATTCTTTGGCTGTTTCATCATCGCTTCCAAGGATTTCAACCGTTTCATAACTTCTGGGTGATTAAGTATGGCCGGATCAAAAAATGATTGACAACTATCCTCACAGTCCTCCCCGGATCTGCCCGAATCAGAATCAAGAAGGTCTGGATCGGACGGTTCTGAGCACAATAGTTCCGCCAACACTGGAACTTGAGGTTGACAACACGGAACGTCAGGAGTCCTATCTTCAGGGACACCCCCATCCGTAGACATCATATTGGGCTGCATTTTTACTCCTTTAATTTTCAATGCCTCAAAAACTGTACTGAACACTTGGCAGAACCACTTTTTCCCAGGATTTCCGTTGAGCAAATAAAGATAATTCCTTGTTAAACAGTTATTTCTTTTCGTATACTTCATTCGTGAAATTATTTTCCAGCAAAATAATTACTGCAATCAGGCTTCCACCACAAATCATTCAACAATTGATGATTTTCAAATTTATTGCAAAATTTGCAAAATAAAACTCCGAAAAAAACACACAGAAAACAACAATCTTTTTCCAAAAAATAACAGCACATCCGCTTCTCAAACAGCGTATAACTTTTTATAAGCTTTGTTTCCTTTTTCAAGTCCTGAGAAATCCTCGTGACACAGATAGCTCCTTCACCACTACTACTGGACACACAAGAAATATGACGAGCAACCGACAACGAGAAAACGTGTCTACCTCCGAGAGCAGCTACTCAACAAGTGAGTCAACGTCCGTCTTGGCTTGTGTACTTAACACCACGCCAAACAGAAAGAAGAAAATAAAAATAACACTTTCTTGGAGTGCTCATGAGAAAAACAGCATCACCACAGCCAAGCCAGTCGAGTGAGTCAGGAGAGATGCAAAAGAGAAAAAACGCTTGCAGTTCTTATATCATATCCACGCTTGCCCCTATCAGATCACCGTGTTTCAACAATGCCCAAGTAAATAGGTAGATAGACTTGGATGTTGCGTTGAAAAGGGTGAGTCAATAGCGTTGTTATATAAGGTAGCAATTTAGTATAGGAATGCTCACTACCAGTGTTTCAATCGAAAACAACTCACTGTTTGTTACTATTGCTACCCCTGAAACTGCTGCTGCTACTATTACTACCACAACTTTTCTCTTGCTATCTGCTCCAGTAAGTCAAGACTCGTAACACCATCATCATCGTGTGGCACGCGACTCCTACTTTTACTGCTTGCGAAGCAAACGGGATGCAGTTTCGTTTGGAAGGGGAAACAATTTACGGCATCGTTTGTATTATTATTCTGCATCGTGATAGATATATAGGTGCATGAGTATAGATGTGCACCTTTGCTACTTTCATACTTATGTTTTTGGGAGGAAAGGAATAAATATTACCTGGTCTGTCGTTTGTCGTTTTTCATATCTTACTATCTTAATGCGTGCATTATCGTCTAGTCTGATCCAATGGTTATAGTAAAATCGGATGCCCGAGAATGGCGGATCCTAGACTAAGCAATGTATTTTCATCATTGCGATATAACTTTTGATGGTTGATTGAGGATAATGGTACTATCTAGAGTTAAACGATTAAACATTTAACAAACGGGTTTCGCGAAAAAGCGTTATCTTCAAACATGAAAATCTTGAATCTGGATTACCTTTAATTGAAATAAATAAATAAGTTTGAAAGTTTGAATTTAATTTTCCATAAAAGCAACTTATGAAATTATGTCAAGTTTTTGAATGTCCCTTTAAGAAAATTTGTAGTTTCAAAACATTATTTTTATTTAGCATGTTTGTGACTCAGATAAAAACACACTTGAATTTTGAATTTTGAATTGCTTTCAATATAATACACATCAATCTTCTTAAATAAAATTGCCAGTTCTTTATAAAATAAATTGGAGTAAATTTTGTATCTTAGATCTTATATTTAGTAGCTCACTAAAGTACCATGGCTTTTTGTAATGAGACAACATATTAGGCATAGATGTACGGGCATGTACTTGCGTCGCACGTCATGGTTTTCCAATAGATTTCATATTCAATGGCATTATTGTATTTGGATTGCGTTACATACTGCACCATAAAATAATATCTGTGCGACATGTAGCATCCAAGACTGATATATACACAAGCCAATACTTATTTCGTTGCAAGTGTTATGCCCTGTCCTATGTCGACAGTAGTAATGAACCCGAACCCAGTATTCTGTCATGTCCTTCAGGAACAGGGTAACAGAGAACAATTTTTTCTACGTCGATGAAATCAGCTGCCTTTTAAAAATAGAATTTTTTTCGATTCATCCTGCCTCAATGCAACGTGACAGTATTACATATTTTCTGTCTCCCCTGATCTACGACGATAAAAAATTATAATCATAGCAATAATATGCAACTGCAGCAAAGGAAAGAAAGAGATCCTTAACCTACCTGGCATTCGCAAAGTTCGGCAAGTAAGGGTCCAACTTTTCTAAAGAGCACATAACTTGAATTCATAAAAGCATGCTCGTGATGGCATCCGTGAATGAATAGCAAATACGCGGAGTAACTAAAATGCGTAAGCAAAATATGACTAGCCATGTTATTTCTACAGCTTTACTTACGTTTTGTGATTTTATACTACATTGATCCATTTGACAAGATAATCTGTCATTCACAGCCAAGGCAAAAAAGAGAAACGAAAGCTATTTTCTATGAAATAAATAACAAGTTAGCGCTAAATAATGAACGGTTGAGACAGACAGCGCAAGTAATTTTATGGAGTAGCTGACGCTATAAATAAATTGTGATGGTAAGTTGTATTGTGGTTGGGGTCATATGGAATGGAACTGCTTTTTTATTATATTTTAAATGCATCAGCACATTGTCGTTAGAGTGGTTTTGTAGTAGACCTATGCTCACTCGTTTCTTCCATGCAAGCAATTCAATTCGAACCAGTTTTGATAAATTTACAAAACAAAAGGCCAGGTGTTCAGAAACTTTTCTCGCTGAAGGGAAATCTCTTTTTTGTACCAGCGTATATGTATTCGATACATGAGTGGGGAGAATTGTTCCAAATAATCCAAGTTCTTCTTCGCATACGTATTCTATATTCCTCTTGCTCTACGATCCGATGGCATGGAAGATTATAAAAATTGTATGTTACTATACAAACATGTATATCGAGGAGCACTTTTGAAATGAAAATTAGTGAGTAAACTGAAGGTAAGCCGTAGGATTTTATTTTGAAGGCTTTAGCTATACGAAGCATACGCATCAAATACATCTCCTCGTGTACGTTTTTTGAAGCGTATACCCACTGAATTTATATTATTATACCCGATCCGAGTTGTAAATGCAGCAAACAATATACGGAGCGATTGTAAAACCAAAATACAATATAGTATATATTTTGTATTTATTTATATATTATAATGCATGTTACTTATGCAGGTAATTGTATTTCCGTGATCTTTGAAAATACAACGTTTAGGTAATATACACATTTATTGTTGATGTGCGTATTAGAAAGTATATTATCCTATTTAATCATTTTCTCCATCATCATGATGATACCCGTTTTCAACTAAATGGTGATGGAGACGACGCGGAAGACAACATATGGCGTGTGTATATGAATATTAAGTAATACTCATCTGCTGCGGACATTTAAATCTCCTAGTTTCTTGACCCGAAACCGAACAATGACATCGATGCTACTACGACGTTCCTTTAATCATCATTTTCTTGGTCCGTCTTTTGAAACAAAACGTGAATTATTCACCGTGACGATTGTTCCAGCGTCCAATAATATGCAATGCATTATGCTTACATGAGAAATTTAAAGGGGAGATGCAATATCAAGTGCCAACATTATACTTACTTCTAGCAATAACAAATTATTATATAGTCCGTAATTTAGTAGCAGACTGAAGAAATTATAAATTTTGGAGAAACTAATGAATATAAACAATTTTTCATTTTCTTGTTTTCTTCCAGCTCTGTCGGGAAATAACATAAACGTTTGCTGCTTGACTTCTTAAACTAAACAAATCTATCACCTTGTTTTATGCATTTTGTCACAATGTTATATCTTCTTAGTTAAATCCAAGTATTTCTTAGTTAATATAACTCTTTATTGCTATAACCACTACCAATGTACACATACAATATTGTACATTTTCTTTGAAAACGTCTGCAAATTCAGTAAAATTGTATAGGCCCTAGGCCCACTTATATATAATCTTCGTAATCTAGTATTCAATATTATGAACTTTCGTATCATTCTATAAACTTATTCTTTGCGTGCAGCAGAAGAAGCAGTCATCAATTTTACTATAACGGTACTAATGTGACTTAATAAAGAAAGCGACAACTGTTTGCAATAAAATAAAGCCACCTGTGGTTCATATTTAGTGCATAGTAAATAGTAAATATTATGGTACAGCAGTTACGTAATCCTAAAATAAAAGACGCTAAAAAAGTTGAAAGACCTGAGTAATGTTGAATCGTATAAAAGGCCTCAGAATGCAAGCAATGTGGCAATACACTAATAATTATCAGATGTCAGCTTGTGAAGAAAGTCCAAAAAGAAAAAGATCAATTCGAGCACAGGAAATAAGTTGAACATATTGCAAATGTGCTGTGATCAATTTTGCATAACATCTTAAGGGAAAGCAAAAAACATGTTGACTTCTCGTACTCAAAAGGTCAAGACACGGAAGCGTGCTCTTCATCAAAACAAAGAATTGCTTTCCAAATTTGTAGCCATCTTGATGTGCTGTTCTTGTGCAAACCACGCAACAGACGGTTACGGAGATAATGGAGAAAGGAATATATCAGTATGTATTTTTTAAATGATTTCATTGGCAGCGTGCATCATTTGGTAGTGAAAATGGAAGATAAAAATTATAATTTTTTTCTTCCCTGAAGCTAACTAAAACCGCAGTAGAAACCGTCGAGTAAACGAAATAAAAACAGTAATTATATCATAAAGGTGAGGTTATACAACTATTTAAGTATTAGTTTATGGTGATAGAAGCAAGAGTAATTTTTGTATATAAGAAAAGATTATAAATGTTCACATGGTCAGCTATTCAGCTATTTCTTGTCTGTTAAAACTTTTTATTAAATGCAAAAGTCTGTTTCGAGTTCCCGTGTAGGTACTGCCTCTACAGATCCAGTTTTGCATTTTATGCGAAAAGTGTACGAACGCACGCTAGCAAGCAAGCACATGGCAGATGGGTGAATAAAATTGACCAGTGGAATTAACGGGTGAAAAAATACGTTACCTAAACACTCTCACCAACAGCTAATTCATTACCAACATCAGTTGCATGGGAGCAACACTGTATAAAAGTAAATCCTTGTAAAACAATGATAAAAAATTGTTGTCTGTTGGATACTTTATTAAACTTTATTTACTACTCACCCTTGCTTTGCTCGTTCAGATCATCTTGTTTCACCCCAGATTTGTAAGCTCCAGCATTTGTATAGTATACAGTATCAGTACCAAGTACCAACACTGACAATAAGCCAAATAAGCTGCTGCTGGTCTTTCTCTTTCCAAAACTGGATGAGTTGTGAGCATCTACTTGGAAAATGCTACATGAACATGACAGGCAATGCAATGCAAATGAAGTTTCGCTCATAGCTGTTTTTATTTATGAAAATACTTTTAAAGATTAACAAAGGTAAATATTCGTCATCATTTTAATCCGTTATATAAAACCTGTTGGGCATCCAGTATTCATTATTCCAGGTATTTTGAACGTTTAAATCCACTTTTGAGGCTAGGTTTGTCATTCATCTAATTCCTGGATATACTTTGTTAACAAACTTTTGACGAATAAAAACGAATATCTTGGTTCTATAAATAGTTTACTTGTTGATCCTCTTCATGTTGTTCGATAATTGCTATTAGTAACAAATAGATGTTAAAACTCTAAAAAGTAAAATTAAAAGAAATATGTGACTAGTAACATTTTACAGCTAAAGATAAGTATAATCTTTTCATCATACACAAATAACAAATTTATTTGTTTCTACTGGTTAAGCCATTTGCATAGGTCAGTCTTCTAAAGTTCAAATTGTACAAAAATGATAGCCTAAAGTTACAGAATAATACAAGTAAATTTTTTTATTTATCTACAAATCCTTTGTTATAAAATAGTGAAATGGACCCATGAAGGTAGACGCTCTTATTGCGTAAGACAACGACCTCTTTTAATGATCAATTATGCTCAAATACTTACAGCCTCATCCTCGAGTATTTGTTTGTTTGTACGCATGCCTTATGGTTAACATGGTTATTTGTATTAAAATGAGCAAACAATAACGCTAATTTAAGGGAAAGTAAGCGAAATGCTTATGATTAACCAAGTGCTCATTTCTCGTGTTAAGAAAAGACCACAAGTCCCACGCCCCCAATTTTACTGCATACAATCATCCTCCTGTTGAAGTCAGGCTTAATTGACACATATTGAAAACGCATGGAGTATGTATGTTATTGTTTACGAAAGAGTATAATGACCTTAGCATCATAGGATCTTCTTCATTTATCAAAAACAGTTTTCGCAAGTACGTTCTCCTAATCTAATGTGCAGAAACACATGTGTGAATATTAAGTGGTTATATACGATACAAAGGAAGTAGTTCTGTTATAATTATGTTTAGGGGATGAACTAGGAGTCATGTCGTGTGCCATAAAGCGAGTTTTTTCTTTGACTCGTGCTGATCATCTGGCACCGTATACACAATGCTACCTCTGTTGTAGGTAGATATGACGTTATCAAAAGTTTTATCTTATGGTCATGTTGTCTAAGCAATTTGATGTAATATGTTTATTTTACATTGATCGCAGTACACAGTCAATCGAATACAAGCAACAACTATACATTAAAACTCTTTGCTACAGTTTCTTATTGCTTAATATATTTTTGAAGGACGATTTCCGGTAAGCCTCTGTTGTACTGCAAAATACGCTATTCGAAGCATTAAAAACTGGATCCATTTCGTCACTCCCCTGTCATCGTGTTACCACCTCTACGTCAAGTTTATTATTGCGGTCAATGAGCAGAAATAGAGAGCATCTGTGTTACTTTGATCGGTCACAAAAGACAAAAGAGAAGAAGCAATGAAATTCATTATATTTTTGTAGGCATTCTTTTTTTCCTCCGTCAGCGTTTTATCAAACAGAAATTTAAAAAGAGAAAAAGTAAGTTCATGTCTCCAAGATGCTGAAATTCTAAATGAGAATACGTGTGTTGCTGTGAAGAAGTATTTGTACACAATGAAATTGTCACAATATCATAAAGAAATATTGTCACCTGGAACTTGGAAGCAACAATCAAGGAAAGCGCATGGTTAAAAAATAAAAGAAACGTAAGAATTGAATAGCAGTGAAAGGATGTATACGTGCATTGAAAGCAACGCAAGATTTTCTTTTCATTCAATAAAAAGGTCGTGCGTCAAAAATGAGTACCCATCAGAACTTCTAGCCAAGAAAAATAAAAGCAGAAGCCTGTTAAAAATATCAAGTCACACTGCATTGCATAATATTGAAAATAGCTTTACATCCCTGATTGCAACTTTGATCTTGAAACTCGACCAATTCATTGTAAAATTCACATGCATCTGTACTTGTATTGAATATAAATGACACAAGGAAATATCAAAACTCATGACTGACTGTCCAGTCAACTGTTGATATGTTGAATCTCAACTCAACTCTGAAGACAATATATAATACCG
This sequence comes from Entomobrya corticalis, assembly GCA_034694325.1. Classification (NCBI taxonomy): domain Eukaryota; kingdom Metazoa; phylum Arthropoda; class Collembola; order Entomobryomorpha; family Entomobryidae; genus Entomobrya; species Entomobrya corticalis. Next base: position 7,375 of record JAQFYG010000596.1, on the reverse strand, counting down.
ACGTTATTGTACTATTGCATCATATTGCTACTTATAAAATACCTTGATGCATGAACACTAGACGAAGTAGCTACATTATCATCCATATGCGCTTGTATCATGATTTGTTTGAATGACAATAATGCTAGTGTGTAAAGGTCAGTAGAAAAATGTTCTATTTAACTTGACCATTCCCCATTATGTGGGAATCTAACTTTTGAAAATGTAGTTCGTTCCTTTCCTTTCTTTGATGGAACGTTTTGTCCACAAAGCATCTTCAGCTTTTGCCCATGGTGTGGTTTCGAATTACTTTTCTTCGATCATACGCCAAAAGGAAGTTGTGATATATATACCAAACCTATATATGTAGTAGAAACGTGGTGACAAAAGAATGCGTTTTCGGATGATAGGTAAAGGAGGACACAGGAAGATTGTACGGATGCTGAAAGAACAACGATTTTTAAAAACCTGAAGTAAGTATTCTAGACTGAGTTCATTTTTTTACCTCAGTGTGCACAACACTAGGATTTAGGAAGGAACAATAAAAATACGGACCAGACGAAAAATCGTCCTTAAGAAGTTATAAAGATTGTTTCTCTATAGCTTTTTCCATCTCCATCACATCATGCCCAATAATAATGAACAAAAGACAGTGACGCTTACAAAATACTGTATAGAAACTCTAGTATGTAATTACAAACAAAAGATGCAATATCGAGCAAAGAGGCACACTTTTATTCCTGTCTGCAAAGACTCCAGTCACACATGGTCCAGCTGCAGGTTTACAGACTTTAAATTATGATAATTTTTTAATGTCCCCTTGAACGTATTTTTTAAGTTTCTGCAGGTGGTTATACGAGTAAAAAGCAGACTCTCCAGGCAGAACTAAATGTACGGATTTTGACATATTTTTAAAACCAGCAGTTTTTCAGCAATGAACAATTCAAAGCAAAAAATGAGCAGCCCCTTTAATGTTAACTTCATAATATTTTAGTGTTCATAGCAAATTTTAAAAAAATAGAATTTTCAATAGAAAGTTTTAAGTATTTTCTATTGATTCATGAGCAGTTATAAGTATTTAGATAAGTAGTAAAATCTCGCAATGTATGAAAGAAACATTTGTTTGTGAAAAGTGTGTTGGATTATGTGTACTAAGTTTCAATAAATTAACAATATGCTTATGTAATTACCTATTAGAATTACTAGGAATAAAATAATTGTATCGGCCTAACCTGCAGAGTTGACTTTTGAATACCAAAAAAACGCTTTAAAATTTTAAAACCCCTTTTTGGTCTTTGTAATAAACATTCCGTGAAAACAGATCATATACAGGCTTCTGGGTAGGTGAAATTCTCTGGAAGCTGGTGTAGAGAGTAGAGAAACAACTTTCATCATCAGAAAAACAAAGGCCAGGTTGATTTCTAATGAAGCACGTATCATTTAAATGAACAACGTCAAGTCAAGATCCTAGCTACTCTAACAAAGAGTTAAATGAATAACAGCTGTCATGGCTTGGCTTGTTTTAAGCAACATGAATATTTTTTATGACATAACCAACTGTTTAAGTGTGTAGCAATCTATTACCAGCTACTGTTGTTTGTTGAGCCGAGTTATGATGATGCATAAAGCCTGATGATACAAGTAGGTTTTTAAACTGACGTCTGCACTTGAAAACTTTATATATTCATACAGTAAAATTGTATTTATAAATTGAAAAATTTATATAGAAATATCACGTCTATATATTAACTATATATCTTACATGGTGTGTTTAACTATAATATCAATATAAAACGTTCCAAATTATATTTTTCCATATTACATAAAGGTTGTGCATCAACAATAAGGGATAAGAGTTTTTTTTATCACAACCAAACATATATCTTATATAGAATTGCTATACAGTTGATTGACTACAAAAAAGTCAAAGCCAAGTTACCACCTGGCACCTGGACAATAATATTCTCTGTGGTAGCACCTCTCTTACGACCACTACAACAATGAACCCAGACACAACAATGGTACCTTTGCAAATACATACCTATATAGGTATTGTGCGTGCTGTTTACGTAGTACGTTCTACTTGCCCCGTTTATAACTCATAACATTTCATAGTATAATATGATTGGAAATGTACTTATATCACATCCATCTATCACTTTCAAATATTGTGGTTTATCATATCCCATCGTTTTTTTGCAAACATTCAGTTGCTCCGGATTTTGAAAACTATTAAAATTTACAAACTATGAATCATAACCCTTCCTGGATCATATAAATAAGTCACATCGAATCATTACATCACCAAAGCGTACAATAAAACTTTTTACATAAAATCCAACTAAAGAGGTAATATCAACATGTGATCCTTGGTTTCCTTTCTTTGTAGTATACTATACCCTTTTTAATTACGAACCGTCAAATTGTATTACTATTTAATTTAACAAAAATTCATGATAATGAACTATTGCCACAGGATTTAAACAACGCTTTGTTCTGACTTTTAAAAAGAGTTTACTTACCTGTGTGCAATTCAATTCCTGATTTCTGGGTAGAACCCAGTTTTGTTGGGCAAGATGAGGATGATTGTGACTCTAGCGATGTTTTGTTCCTCTCAAGAAAGTATAATATGTATAGTATACTCATATATGTATGTATATAAACCACACTGGATGCTCTCTTTTAATCTTGGCTTACAGTAATACATGCAACATTTTAAGAAAAGGTTTCGCTTGATTTGTCAGCCAAGCCAGCAACGATAGCAACGTCCCTGGGTAAATTGCCTGGGTTTAGTAGTAGTTTGTAAAGGTATCATAAAATCCTCCAACATACAACATGTGTCCACTGATAAAAAAAAATACTGAACCACAGCCTTAATAGTAATGATCCCACTACTCCTACTATACAACATAAGGATTTTGTAGTAAAATAACGCATTCACATTTGGACCTTTAAACTTTTTCCTTAGCTGATGACCTGACTATGCATCTTTATCTCCCCCAAAAGAAAACGCTTGTTGCTATTATTATTATTACAGAGATATTGAATGGGATCCGACAAAATAATAGCCAAAGGTCTGATGCTACTCTCTCCGGAGAGTGCATCATGCATCCTTCCTTACCTTGTTGTAGTTGCATAGTGGTTGGGGATGTAATTATCAGTGAAAAAACGAAAACATGATTCAACTGTACAAATTCAATGAAACCATGCCCCTGGAGTAGTAGTATCAGTAGTAGTTGTAGTAGTAGCCGTAGTAGCAGCAGATTGCTCTGTCGTTTAGGAAGGATCTTTAAATTTCCTTCTGAGGAGAGCGTCTTTTAGTTACGTAAATGGTATGTTTATATAAACACACATACTTAAAAGAAATATAAAATGGAAGATGAAAGCAAGTCCCTTTTTGATTTGTATGGATGTATGCAACAAGCGTTCTTAGGTTTTTTACATCATTTCCTTCTTTTTCTCTTTCTTTTTACTTTTAGGTATAAATCTATAACGTATTGTAGCTTTAAATCCCAATTCTTATTACCTTCAGCCGTCATCACCACCATCATCTCTATTCTTCACGTGCATTGTATGTTCACGCAACATTGAATAATCATAATGTACCATATTCGAGTTCATCTTGGGGTGGACAAGAAAGGACGAAAAAATGCATTCAAGGCCTTTGTATTTCTTTTCAAATCTTGGATCTTTTTCTTTCTATTCAATTCATTTCCGTACAAAAAATACTTGCATCTTTTTAAAAAACGCTTGCATTTATATCTACATTGTTATGTCCCGGACCTTTAAAATCCCTTGGCTTTGTTGAAAGTTGTATTGGTGTAGGTTCAAGAAGTAAAGAGTCCTTGCGCCAAGACCTTTCTTGTTTAAAACTTCTTCTTGAAGACGTTTTTTCTTCGATTTAGGAAAAGGTGTGATGAAGACTGGTTTCATTGTTACGTAACGTATTGAATGCAGTTTTTGGTCTAGTAGTCGGCCACGTGGCTCAACACAGTTTCCCTTTCGCAGCTTTTATTTAACGCAACGATATTTTTAAAGAAAAGACCGAAGGAATAAATCAAAAATGAAGCTTTAATACAAGACTAGCGTGCATAATCAAAAATACACATTTCCGTAGCTCTACAACCAACATCTATCAAGGAATTGTCATTTTGCCGTTTCATCTGCAGCATTTTTCTGCATCTTTCTGCATCAAGAATGGTATTAATATACATACCCTAACGATAGTACTATAACTCACAAGATAAAAATGCTGGAAAAGAAAAATAATATTTGAATGGTCATGGATCTTTTGTTCGACTTTTGATCTATCAACATTAAACTTCTTTCAAAATCCGACTGCGTCTTAAGAAAGGAACGCCTAGAGTTAGGGGGACTACGCATATGCCTCGTGGCAAATGTGAAATGATGACAACGTGTGTTTGAATTGCATGCATTAACTGCATCTTTTCTATTTTACGTTTAAAGTTGAAAAAGACGCAAGCCGTAAGAACACACATGTATTATGTTGGCTATATTTTGTATCATCTAATGGGATAAAAAGATAAAAAATCTCTTGATTCGGCATTCGGCATTACTTACTGTCATTGTATCTTCATTTACCATGAACACTTCAGTATGGATTTCATTTGAAGTTATTTATACCTTTTCACCGAATACACATCTGTCGCATCTGCCTGTCATTACTTTCGGTAAGTGATCCCACACAATCCAGCTCATATTATCATTGATTAAAAATGAGTATAAATTTGGAAAAAGTATAATAGTATAAAATTGCTACTAAACTGTATTCACTGCCCACCAACAGTATTTTTAAAGATATAAAAATCCTCTAGAAGCATGCCTCATCTCACTTCGACTTTTATGGCGGAGCTCACAACTTCAAGAAATGGTACTTATAAAAATTCATAAAATTTTATGCTATGATACGTTATAATAAGAAACATTTATGCACTTTTACCAACAAATGAAACTGAAGTGATCGCAATATTCCCACTTAAGGAAAAATCCTGATAAAAATTACTTTCATTCGCATACAAATAACACCGATCTTCATTATGAATTTTACTATCTACCCCAAAACTGGAGTTGTTTTTATTCTTTAAGACAATTAATAAACCCTCAGCGTTATCTGCCTTATTTATCACTGAAGAAAGGAAAAGGCATAGAATTACTTCAACACAACACGTGTCCATAAGGTTTTGCCTGCTTTAATTGCATGCATAGGTAAACCCTCCACTTAACAATTAGATTCTTCAAGTTTAAAAAAATGTGCTTAATGGAAAAGGGAATGGTCTACGCACATTACAGAAAAAGAAGAGAGTTTTAACTGTGCGTATTCACTCAGAATTATCACTGGGAAGCCATGACGACGCAAGACGACGTAACTGAGTGAGTAAACGCAATTGCTTCCTTCCGTAGATTCTCCCCATCTCAACTCTTTCTTTTCATTGTCTGCCTTTCTCACTCACTACGCACGTCTGTTTCCGGTTGTTGAAGTCTCCGGTTTTGTGTATGTATTTTTGAACAATGTAAAACATCATCTTTTATTGCATCAGCGCAACAACACTTCCTTTTTTAATATGCAGCTTATAATATAGCATTAAATAATGGGTATCCACTGCGTTTCACCATTCTGTCTAGGAGACAGTTTGTCATGGATGCACAAGTACAGCCCAATATAAATACATGGCTACATAAGCAACATTATTTGTAATTTATAAATACAGGGAAAATGTCTAGAAATCCACATCTGGATGGTACTGTATTTACGTCATTTCTGATCGTAAGCATTGTTTATTATTTGGAAAACAATTTCAACTATATGTTGCATAATAAGTATGCGCATCGCTATTTTTAAGTGGCTAGCATTTCAATTAAAATATAAAATATTAGTTAATTTAACTCTGTAAACTAATGATAAATTGGCAGCATTAAACTTCAATTTGAAAAATAAGTACCAGGCAAAGTTGTGTATAAAAACTGTTGTGATGAACCAACTCTTGCTTCGTATGGCGATCCCAAGTTTCCCCGGTATTATAAAAGCACAATATATGATCTGTATTTGAGTTTCCTAACACTGCCACTGGGGCATCGAATGATTGTCATAATATTCTAGGTTCAGCATTTCGGCATCAGGATGTTATGCAATGAAAAATATAAAAATGCTTTGTAAACTGAGTACAGCACTGAACAGTGTAAGTACTTATTTTTGTTGGAGTAAGATGAAGATCCAGTCACCAAACCACATCGCAAGTGCTGCTCCAGTCTGCAGATGCTTACATGTATGTCCGACGTGAGTTTGAGTTCTTGAACTCACCTGAAATAAGAGCAATTTGGAACCATCTGGTGAGCAATCGGGGACCTTTTATGAGTTCTCAGGTAGTATCCGTTTTATTAGTACAATCATTCGTGCAAAGGGTACTTTTGTCAATTAGATTATATGATGTAAAACAAGTTTAGACAAAGCACTGGGAATGCTTGATGACAAGTACAGATTTGTGTATTTGTACAATATTTTCTTGATTCGTGCGAATAGTTTACAGGGACTTGGAAATCGTATTAATATTCATAAATTCCAAGCTTACTTACTGTTTTTCACCCTAAATGTTATCAGAAATGGTATAATTTACTATAAAACTTTAACCCATATTGCATTTTTCTAAGCGTGAATAAATGTGGTTATTTCATGTCAATGACTGTAAATAGAAAGCAGTTGTAATAGTTTAAATAGTTGGTAATAAATGTTTTTCTACATGGTACACATGTATGTGCATAACTAGCAAATAAGTTGATAATCTTAGACAGAATCATTGAAAATAAAAAGAATAGACGGTACACGGTTAATGGTACCGTATACATAAAATGAACTGTGATACCTAACCAGTAAAAAGTTTGTTCATTTTACTTTTCACCAAATTTCCCCCCACGCAGCAAAGAAAAGAGGACGGAATTGAATGAAAGCTCAAAAGGAAAAGAACAAGCCTTTAGGGATTGGAGAATGAATGCTGAGAAGTGAACAAGTAAAGTTACAGATTCTGAAACACAAAAGGAGAAACTTAAGTAGTGCATTGAATGAACACTATTTTTCTTACAGCGACACACAACATTATATCACGGTTCTAGTGTTGCTGGTAATGTTTCTTTTATTCAGCATCTGTAGATTTCATTTGTTCAGTGTTTGACTGAGGGCCTCTTGCAAAATTTATTCCACTGATCCATGTAGGCCTCGAGAGATTGTTTTACAAGTTCTTTTCCTCAAGTCCAAAAATCGATCGAAGAAAAGAGATTTTCATCTTCAAGAAACAAACCATGAGTCACACAATCTGTTACAGGATCAAATATATTAGATGCATGCATAGTTTATTTGAACGGCATCAATTTGCTTTGTTAATTT
>JAQFYG010000595.1:0-27608 GCA_034694325.1 Entomobrya corticalis | reverse complement strand
ATATTGTTATGCCACTTGACCTACTCTCAGCAACAAGACCACAAAAATGCATATTATATCATCTTCATCCCTCTTCATATTATCTTTGTATGTCCTGAATAAAAAATATTGTATACACATGATAAACAATAGAAAGCAAAAACAATACCAAAGTTGGCTTCATGATGGTGGATGAATAAGGTAACATCTGGGGTAGTGTGGTGGATTTTGCCAACTATATTGTGCCCGTGCCCTATCTCTAAACAGAATCGACCAAGTTAAATTCAAAGTAAATAGTATATCTATACATATCCCAGTGCATCCGCTGGCACCCACATTCAGTATTAGAAACATGTAATGCACGATAGAAAATTTTATTGTTATCTTTGTCATCTCACGACTCATGATGATGGAAGCATATGTTAAAACAGAAAAGAGAGGATTTTACACCAGAAAACATCCATTTCTCCGTTTCCTTTTCACGGACTAGAAAGAAAGCAAATACAATTTAGCATAGGAAAATATGTGAAGGAAGTATGGTACCCACCAGGCGTTTTGCATCAAAATATTTTCCTAATGTTTTTGGTAAAGTATACATGCACTTGTTGTATTACAATACATTTCACGTGTGTACTTTTGCACGAATTACTACATCAAATACAAAAGTGTGTGCAACATCATCGCAATCAGTAACAAAAGTACTATCATATCATCATAATTGACCTTAGAGGCATGTAGTGAAGTCAAGTGCTTTACACGGTAGAAAACAGCTGCTGCACATGATTATTATACGAACTAGGATAAATGCTTATTCATAAAACCAATACACAACAATGGACATTATTTCCGGAGGACTGCAAAACCATTTTAAAAGGACCGGATCCAAACAAAGGTGTATGCTTTTTAGCACTCGTTCCGCACACAACACACACACATATATACTCATTCACCTCCCCACAAAAGGAGAAATCATCTAAAAATAAAAACGGATTTTCACTTGCTTGTTTATATACAAAACATGCTCTGAATATAACTCGGACCAAGCAAATGTGTACTGCCGAGTATGGTTCCTGTGTGAAGTGAGGCGAACGTGAATGTGTGACTACATTAGCAATGGAATTTCATCAAATTGAGTTGGCTCAACTTAAATTGACTCCAGGGGCCTTTACTTGGAAATTGAGTCTTCCCTTAAGAGAATACAGTGTGCGGTCGTCGTGCAAATGTGGTATAGTACTAATAGTAGTATAGTTCATTTTCCGTTTGCACACTTTATTTTTTCTCTTTCTCTCTCTCCCTACTTGTATGAATTTGGAAAAGATGTAAAAATACGGAAAGAAGCAAAGCAAAAAACGTACGCACAACAAAGCACACGAAATATACAAAGTCAGAGCGAGAGTGGATTTGAGAAAGTAAAGGGTTCAATTTTTGCTTCACCATGCGTGATACTTTATCACAATGTTTTCTATGCGATCATTCACTTTCCGCCACCACCACCAGCAACCACCACCGTCATGATCATCATCCCTGCCAAACGCAACGATCAAACCAATAAACAGTAGTAGATCCCATGTATAGGTATATCAATAAGTATTGCACACGTCTCTATATCAGATAATATACAAGGGTACTTGTAGGAAACCGCTTGAATACCATTTTTGTGGTTTCTTCTCATTGATGTTAAAGTGAAAATGTGAAAAGGAAAAGGAGAGATGTGATGAGTGAAGAGAGTGTGGAAGGAGTGAATGAGCATATATTTTATTCCTCTGTCGACTTTCTCGTAGTGTGTCTCTTTTGTGTACTGCCACCGCATAGGCATCAGCATTACCGCCACCATTGTATGGTAACAAAAAATCTCGTCTTTGCGTTTCCTCCTAGAAAAATAATTTTATTGTATGTGTATATGGTAAGCCTTCTAAAATCGACAGAACTTTTTATCCGCCAAATAACATTTCCATTTCATCTCATTGATTTTAAATGATACAAACACTCACAGCTAGTATAAACATTATGCGCATAAAAACGCACTGTGGCAAAGTCTGACTGTTGTTGAAAAGCTGTGATTTGCTGATAGTAGAGTTTCGTAAAATTCAATGCAGATTTGTGCTGCATGCAGTGACAGGGAAAGTTTGGGAAAGGTAGTGGAATACATGGTCCAATTCACAACAGAAGAATCAGTTTGAAATCTTGTAATCATGATGAAAATGATATGGTTCATGGGAAAACCACGGAGCAAAAATGATCACACAAAGTTATGCGTTCATTATGTCAAATATTACTGCTACATGGTGATAAAAGGCATACTGTTTTGGCCTACTTGTGGCGATGAAACGATGGTATTTCCATTGATTGAGCTTGTTTTATTTTTGGCTTGTTTGTATTTTAATTAAAGTAGTTAATTTTGTGATGAAGCCGATTCATAACACGACCTACAATTTGCAAGCTTTTATTTACAAAGTTTTTCGTTTTTTACAGCGCAACGATAAAAAGTCTGTAGTTCAAGATCGGCAGAACAGAACAATGCATCATTTAATTTCACTTCCGTTTATTGTCCATTTTGAATGAATATTCTTATGAAGTTGTGTGGGACTTTATATGTGCTTATGCTTATTATTCTTTTTTATACCAACATCAATGTTTTCCATGATTTTAGACTTACTTTATTTACTGGGTAGAAATATAACTTGTGAAATAGCAACTTTGTTATTTTCGTGGATAAATGATAAATACAGAGAATTGTAATGTGTAATCAGTTGACTGGAGGATCCAGATAAGAAAGTTTGCAATTGTAGTATGGAAAATGGTGATATAGTAAGTTAAGTTGATCCCAGCCAACCCAATATCCTTATTATTATGAACAGCAAGAGACAGAAGGAAAGAAGGGTGTTTGTATAAATAAATCGTTCGCATTCCTTTGATGGTATGCAACTATCAAGTCTTTTTTCGCATTACAGTAAATCAGCAAAAAATCCCGAGACTATTGTGCTGATTTCATGACAGGATAAAATCCGTTTTTATAGAATGAAAGAAGTGCCTTTAAAGACACATAATATACCCAAAAGTCTACTATGTATTCAATTTAATAGGCAATGAAGAAACCGAAAAGTACATAAATAGAATGAACACGTTGCTTGAATTTTACAATAAAATTGCTGAATTTTAAGTAGGCTTTCTCGGTTTTTTCTTATTTCCTGTTTGTCTTTTCGTTACGCGTATACTAGTTTGCAAAATGCGACGGATTATGTTAAAAATAAGAAGTTGTGCTGGGTAAACTTTATCTCGTCTAGGGCGCCGTCAACAACGGTGATATCATATCTGTGACAATACTGTAGTGGCACAACAGAATCGGAGTCAGTTGGGTTTGAGTTAGTTTGCTAATGGTAATGTTATATGCACACAGACATTTATACAGGCATGTCTATGTTGGGAACACTTTTTCTCAAAATACCCCGTGATCATGAGTGAAGTTAGTAAAGTTGTTAATACTTCGGCATTTTCCTGAAATCCGACTAAATTTCCCCAGAGAACGTTTGGAATGAGTTGCTTATGAGGAAATTGTTATTTTGTGTTTCAGGCTTAATGGCTTTGTCTTTTGTAAAGATGTCTGAGGAGAAACATCATTGGCATAAATATCTATTTATCTGCTTGAACAATTTGCATCAATCTGCTTCACCGTGACTATGCACATGCATATCTATCTATTGTCAAGCGTATAACATAATAAAACGGTTGTTTTCTGCTAAAAATTCTTCCTTCTTACCATATCATTTATCTGCTCTATTTGTTGTCTACTCTACTCCAGTGCTTTTACATAATCATAATGAAATGCTCGTTTGCTCAATAAATCAGAAAACGTTTTTTCTTCAAAAAAGCTAGCTTTTTATTCACCAATTTCATCATTTTATCAATACACACAATATTACTTGACTACACAGCTTATTGATATCAATTTTGTGTTGGTAAAGCCTTTTTATTCAATTTCTGTTCATAGAACGAAAGGAAATCTGGTTGAAATTGTGGATAGAAACGCTTCAATACTTTTTAGTACGTCTCAATCCAGCACGAAGGAGTCTGATGATGCCACCACAAAATTCCGCCCAGTATTTGTTGCCTATAGTCCAGCAGCGCCCAATCTAACCGGTAAGTTTTCTCGACTGCTATAAACTCTGACCTCTTCTCCAAGTTTTCCATCTTCAATCTTACGAGAAAGAGAGACTTTGCGGTGTTGTCTTTATGAGTTTTCTTTTTTTGTGTCAAACACTAGACATGCATACTATACAAATAAAACGTAGGCATAGCGTGAGACCACACATGTCATTTGATGATGGTACATAAAGTATTTCATCTAGATATTTTGTCAAAGAATTCTCCATTCAGGGTGACCTCTCGGTTACTTTTTTACTTTACGACTACCAACCATTCAGGAAGAGTATATACAACTGAAGTGATGAGCACCAAAATAAATAATATACCCAAGTGCTGCCCTTTTTTGCTACAGTTTTTTGTGGTGACTGTAAGCGGGCGCACATAAATTCAGTTACAATATGAAAGAATTATATATATGGAACAAGGGAAGACTTAATACCGCCGGATTGACTTAATGGGTTTTCGCATGGCTTGGTTCACTGTGATGGGATTACTCCCACTCTGCTAACCTAAATACATGAAGTTTGATAGAAAAACACTTGTATGTATAGAGCATCAATGGATACCATCAGTCTAAACGAACACATCTTTTATAGAAATTCGACACAGAAAAACATAGTACACGCTGACTGCCTGCATTGCATGTATTGTTTACCACAGTTTCATCATTTTTATAAAATGAGTCGCTGCTGAACGATGAGCCATGTAATTCCATGAAAAATAACTTTTTATTTTTCTGATTGAACAAGATAGGGCATTAAAATAATTCTCTATGTTGCAAAAAATACGTTGCGAAAAAAGTATTGCAGGAGGATACATGGTTATTATTAGCAGGCAATATATGCTAGTAGAGAAACAAAAATTTTTCATAGGTTTAGTAAATATTCCGGAAATTGTGGTCTCTTCTACCATATTATATCCAAAGATTAAAATTTTTACCTGAATAAAATGAAAATATAATCCAGTATTACATCAATATGTGCTCTTCTATGATTTGGAAGAAAATGCAAACAAATAGATAAAAAGCATCTAGATAGGCAGATCGGCAGATGGCATAATATTTTCCATCTGGTGTTATCAAAATATTTTGAAAAAAGTTGTGCTAAAAAGATATGGTCTTGAGCACGACCCAGTTACCCATTTCCGTTTGATTTTCATTCAATACAATAGACTAAAAGTGTAAGAAGATACAGAATCGCTTTCATCCTCACACACATCAACTTTTGTAATTGAACCGGGTATATGAACAGTAAATTTAAACAAAGCAACGTTTAGGCACGTGTAATTCCGTCACTAAATCTTTGTAAGCTGGGATAGAACAACACAGATCTCTCTCTCATTGGAACAACTCTGGAGAAAAATGTTTGAGGATGTGCTGAAAGTACTCACGTATCTTTTCCCATTTACTACTGTTCGCTGTCTTGTTTGTTCTTTGTCCGATTATTGTTTCTTACTTACGATGGACTTTTTGTTTCGTATTATGGGAATAAACTTGAGAAGTTCTTTTTTAAACGAAAGAAAATGTTTTCTGGATGATTGCTCCTCAGGGACACTTATTTATGGGTTATATGGCCGACCAGAAGATTTGGACTTTCTTCGCAGGTCCAGCATCGTGCTTAACGGATCAATAGCATTAATACGCTTCAGCAGGATTCATCCATCAATTGTGGTATGACAATTTCACTCTTGCTTTTTGTGTTCTTCATTTATGCTTGCTCATGCTCTGTTTTTTACTAGCAGCATACCTTTGTACCTATGATATGATGTAAATGGCACAAAAAGTACCGGCGTTTCTATCGACTGCGAGTGAAAAATTTATGACTTTTTTGGTATTTTAGTATTTGTTGCGGGTCTTTTTGCAAGTTTTTATGCGTGGCTTGTACATGTCGCTATTTATGCGATTTTCTCGACTGCGCCTTTTACACAAAAGACGTGGATATTTAATACGAGGAACAAAAGCATGAATGGTAGGTATTAGAAAAATGATATATTGTTCGTATCTAGAGTGCTGTTGCATCGTCGTACGGAATCAAAGGAATCATTTTCTATCCCGACCCAAAAGACATGGGGCCTTTATTTCCTTCTACTGCTGCTCGATGGAGTTCATTAGCATCGCTTGAAAATATTCATGAAGTGCAGGTAAGCCCACACAGTTTTCACATGTCACAGTGTCCATTTAAGTGTAAACCAACGACATTGCTTCCCACAGCACAAGTAAGGAAGACATGTTTTTTATCTTTTTGTTTGATTGACAGCGACACAGAGGCAAGTTTCTGCTTCCTGCACACAGCATAAGCTACAGTGAGGCTGCTCAGCTACTCAGGTATGTAAAGATATTTGTCCTACTTTTTCTCAACTTTCAAGAGCCTACAAACTATGCTTCAAAATTAAACCTACAGAAACTTCATCAAATTTATTACGAAAGCGATAGTGATTTTTCTTCAATCAACTGAATAAACTAGCACAAAAGACCATTGTTGTTTTTCCCATAAAATATTTTTCAAGGTGGATAAGACAAGGCCGAGGAAGTAGACGAGCTCCTCCAGAATGGCAAGGAGGCCTCCAAACTTCCTACTACATGGGATCTGTGTTTCAAGGCTCATCTCTCCCCTTTTCTGTTCGACTTCGTACCTTTAACGAGCTCAAGACTAGTGCCATTTACAACGTGGTCGCAGCCATTCCCGGAGCATGGGAGAGTGACAGGTGAGAAAAATGTGTTTCAGTGCCCCTACTGGGTGCTTCCTTTGTCCTATCTGATATATCTTCTTGGGCTCACTACCAACGTACAAATGTGATATGTCCGCCTAGATACTATATTATATACTTTGTTCATCCATCTGCTTCGCTTACTTACATTGCCCCCGCTGCTGGGTATTATTATTATGGAATAGTAGAACATTCGTTTAGATGGCTCATCGTGATCAATTTTTATGTGAAAGCAGGCTTTTCTCCACGAGCCGCTCATTCTTCAGCACATAGCATAACATCAACCTATTCTCTCACTTACTTTTATTCTATCATGCTGTGTGCAGCATTGGTCCTACTACTACATACACGAAAACGCTCCACATAAGTACAAAAATATAGCATAGGAAAAAATGTATTAGACAGTTACTCATGGAATTCATTTAGTTAGTCCTTTGCTTTCCCTTGAATTTTCTTATTCTAGCTTCACACTTTAAGCCATCAGCATTTACTTTAAGAGAATGACGACGATGACGAATCGTCTTTGCCAATTCTAATATAAAATCTAGACATGTAGGAATTCCTTATATATAACAGAAAGGTAAAGGTAGAAAACAATTACGGGAACAGAACTTTATTATTATTATCTTCCTTCTCATACAAAAGTTTAGCTTGAGAGGTGAAACTCCAGCCCAGTGTAATCCTTCCACATATTTTTTCTCTCTTTGATTTATAGTTAAAACGTAGATCAAATACATATGTAGTAGTCGTAAGTACATGGTCTTTGAAGATTGAAATAAGATATATTGGAAACGTATGGTAGTAAGATTACTTTTGGCTCTTCTATTGGTATATGGGTCAAAGTTTATGTAATTTGTACTATTCTGTACTATGTACTTTCCGGATTTCCCAACAGTATGCTAGCCTTCAAGTAACATTCTTAATTTTCATATGTTTGGGACAATAAGTTCGATTGTTATATGGTACACGTTGTTTATTAAAAGTCCGGTAGGTTCAATAATAAGCAAAGTAAATTAAAATTTTTTCGGTCGATTACATATAGTATATTTAAGCAGTAGTGCGTGCCGAAATGCGTATTATGCTATTTAATACTCCTATGTCTGCAGAGAAAACACATTTATTACAGCCTTTTGTTCCTTACTCATCATATTATTCCGTTCAATAAAAAGTTCTCTTTTTTACCCAGTCGATGGAATGAGTAGTTCTAAGTAACTAGTAAAAACCAAGAGTTCGTGATCATCACAGCTCAGGTAGGACAGTGTCTTTTGTCATTCAATAATAATGTAGCTCAAATGTCTCATCTATCTTCTTGTGTCATCATCAAACTAGAAGCAGATGATGCACTGCTTTGTTTAACTGAAGCTTTTTTCATTAGACAGATATATTTCGTGTTTATGTTGTAGTGCACACAGTTATTAAGGAAGAGAGGACGCGATGTTGAGGAAGAGAAAATGCTGTGTTGACTCGTTGACTGTCGCAATATGCTCCAGGCTCACCCGTCCGCAGTAGTGTATCTTTTTTTACTGTTTATCCCTGTCCGTGCCTAGTCTTTTCTCTTTCACTCTTCTTGCTGTTTGCTGTGTAGTCTCGTTTTGCTTGGCAAAGTTATTATTATTATTATTATAGAGTATTTTTCTCTTAAACTAAACGCTGAGTCGCGTTCCTGCTAATACTAGACAGTGAAATGAAAAAATTACAAATAGATAGAAAAAATATACAGTTGTAGTTGCAGAGGCAAGTTAACTCACCTGTCCTCAAGCAATCCTCCAAAATGAAAACTTGTCGTCATCATCATGTTTTTTCGTCATATAAAATCAACTTCCTACCACCATCAAAAAGCGTTATAATAAGGAATGAGATGAGTTTTGATAACTTTTGGTTAAACTATGACGAATATGACGGTTACATGCATCATACTTTTAAAGTATATAAAACTATAAACCTAGATAGAACCCGTATAGTACATTGTTTTCTCTGAAAAATGCTTGACAGTTGGTTGCTTTATTTGGAAAAAAGTATTGCTTACCTGATGAACCATGTACCTTTCTCCTGTCTGTCCGTCTGGCATTATTACCATATTACATTTACAACGCTCTCAAACTCAGATATGCTGTTTTATAAAACTAAACCCATGACTAACTGACAAGAAAGAAAGCATTCGAGAGAGTAAAAAAGGGAATAAATGAGATATATACTCGCTCAGCGCTTGTATCTCTCTCTATGTGAAAGTTTAAGAAAAATATATGATTTTTATTATACTCTCTTCCTCTTTCCTGTTCTCGCCAGTCATTCATTTCTGCAATCAAATCTTTTCTTTCTTCCATTCTTCTTCTTAGTACAAATATAGTTCACAGTTTCTATTTCTAGTGTCCTTATTCATACACTTTACTTGTCTACATCTGTCAGTCATTTTGGGGTATATCGCTCTCACAGATTTATATGAAATGAATTAATCATAAAAGGTATGAATATTTTGTAATGTATATATAATCATTATGTCTGTATTCACTTTTTAGAGGTGGCAATTTTTGACAACAGACGGACGCATAGAATATCTAGGGTACTTCATATAATTGATGAAGAACTAACAGGATGTCTACCTCTCAGAATAATTATTATCGTAGTAATAATATACAGTCTGTCACGCTTGATTTACATTCACACCTGTTCTGCTCACAAGTTTTAACAATCATCTGATAAACCTAGTAGGTAGGAGAGAAGTCGATCATTAAAATTGTCAATATGTATGATGAGTATGATTACGTTTTCTTTATTACTGATTCCTGCAATACATTCAGGCAGCCATTTCGTATTTTTTAACCTTTAAAACACGTACATTAGTAAATAGTAAACGAATAAAACTTTAAATCATGGAATCGTGACGAAAAATCTTTTTATCCAGATTCGGTTTTAATAATACCGTAAATTCTAGCTGCCAATTATTTAAAAAGTAAATTTGTATCCCATTTATTTCTAAGCCTTCGTCATGTAAAATACGGTTTAAATTTTAAAAATAACGAACACGCTGTTTACATTATTTCCTGCTTTGAACATGCTTCTAGAAACTTGAAACTATTCAATTGATAAAACAATAGCGTAAGGAAATTTTACTGATACGTTTGTTGAAAAATTATCTGGATTGCAAATCAAATCTGTGCATTCAAAGGGAATTCTACTTGATATTCACAAAAGGAAAACGCCCCTATCAACTACAAAATGGCAAGTAAAAAGTGATGTTGCAATAGTTGAGTAGAAAAGAGAAAATGCATGAAGTGATTTCATTTACATAACTGCTAATTGATAAGCGATCCTGTTCAAATAAGCAGAAATTTGCCTGGAGTATTGTTTACGAGGAAGGAGAATTTGCCAATCATATATAAAAAAGCAAAATTCGTTTATATCATCATACCAGAAAGAAATACGCTCGTTAGGTGTGAAGTTATATGGTAGTGATGCGGTTTGTACATGTCGTATTGTTGTTGCGTTTGCGTTATATACCTTTATATATTTAGCTATATATGTTAAACACTTGCAATGCGTTGTTCAATTCCCCTACAATCTCAGCTTGATGTCTACCTATTTGGCTCTTGTTATTTTAGATACGTGGTAATTGGATGCTCTCACGATTCCTGGTCGTATGGGGCAGGGGATCCGGGAATTGGTCTTGCTGTGCTAACAGAGATTGCAGAAAAGTTTTCACAAGCTGTTCAAAAAGGGTGGAAGCCGAGAAGATCTATTTTGTTCATATCGTGGGATGGACATAGCAATTCTGGTGTGACGCATTTTTTGCAGGTAAGTAGCATTCTGATTCTCTTACTTCCGTCATCTCACTTTTTCTTTCACTCATCCTTCGGTAACGATTTATTTCCAAAAGTTGTCCTTTTATATGTACATGCATATTTATTACGTACTTACAATATTTTCTTAACCAAAAATGAAGAAATGTATACTAAAGTATTGGACATAAATGAAAAACACGACCCGAACTGTTCGCTAAGCAGAGTGAAGCCTCTATTTTGTGTCAAAAAATGTTGTTTACACAGCAAAAAAATGTTTGCGCCTTTTCACACAATAATATATCTAACTTGAAGGTGTACATGTGCCGAGTTTGTGAAAAACCAAAGTATATTGTGTACATGAAATATATGAATGCTTATGATTGAATGCGTGATGTTGGTGAAAAAGTTTGCTTTCTCTCTGTGTTCCTTGAACGTTTTTTTTCAGTTATTGTGTACTATTTACTGCGACACGTTCATAACAACGTTGATATAAGCTCTTGAGATTTTGCTCGTTTTCAGCAACTGAAAACTGAATGATTCGTCATTCTGACGGGTGTCGTTTTTCACGTATATATAACTCAAATCTCACCAACTTTTCCTAGGCTATGTAAATTGTATTTTGCAACCGTAAATACAAATAAGGTGAGAGGGAGAGAGGGAAAGGACAGAGAAAAAATAACTGTAATATTCGCCGTGATTTATCCTACCTTCACAAATAGCAACGCAGTACTGTGTAGCAATTGCAGTTTAAAATATAATGCCGACGGTTTATTTGATGTGAGAAAGGATGTACGAATATGTGTGAGTGAAGACGTGTTGTGTTCAATCAAAAATGTTTTCTTTTCATTTCTTACTGTCTTCACGCTTCGCATGTAGGTAGCTATCATCTCAGGACTATTTTTTGTAGAATTTCATTTCTAACGAAATGTTAGTTATGACATTCTTCTGTAACGTCATTTAAATGGGCTGCTTTTTGCTTTGCCAGTCGCCAACTAAAAGGGATGTGAGATGATAAAAGTACAAAACATAGAAATATAACTTTATTGTACATAACACCTGGCACATCAGCAGCATGAAATGGTTCACTAGGACATCTTGACTATTTGGATAATATACATTTTTGGATATGTGCTATTGGTTTATGCATGCATCATTTTCTGCACTTCTGTGATTTTTTATATATTATTATTCCTACAACAGGAGCATCATTTCGAAATCTCGACGAGAGCAATTGCTTACGTCGATTTGAGTCGCATTCTTCGGGGAAATCAAACACTCACCGTATTTTCTTCACCTTTACTTCGGGAAATAGCTCGGAAAGCAATTGCAAGGGTAAGGCATGCTGCTGAGATGGATTCCAGCCCTGGTTCTGGTGTAAAATCAAATGGATCTCCAATCTACTTTTCTTCAGTTGTCGATGCGAGTGAACCTTCGTTCGCTTTTTTCGGGAACCTAGGAATATCTTTCATGAAAATTTCCGCAAGCAACAGCCCGAAGGTAGCAAAAACTATAATATTTACCTCATTTTCCATATGTTTCATAAGCTGGAATTTCCCTACTCTAGATACGTACATAATCCCGTTGTTTTTTTTTCAAAGTAAAAAAGATTTTCTCCATATGTGAGATACCAACCCGTAATAATAAGCTGTTCATAGGAACGACATGAAAGTGAACCGGATGTAAACATTCGTAATTTCACAAGTTTTTATTATTTATAGTTTTCTCTACGGGAAATCCTCCGTTCATTGTAGAATTATGTAGATACCTTTATATACTTTCTGAATTAGAGAAATGAATTACTATAAAGGACTATTTCTCAGCAAAGGCTTTGGCTTGTGAAGGGCTTGTGTGTAGGGTACTAGAACAAAAATGTCATTACCAAGTTCACGTGGAAAATAGTAACATGTTGATAATATAAGAAAGTGCTTTTTCCTCTTCAGGCTCTATTATCTGATCAGGATGATGTACGTACACTTGTTTGTAGGACAGATCAGAAGACCTACATATAGCTCGTCGTATCTAGTATCCTCTACTCAGAAATGCTGCGAATTTCTACAGATTTACTAACCCAAGATTTTTCTCTAAACACATAAGACACTACAATTACGCAACAACTGCTGAAATATTGAAACAGAAAAGTAAACTCAATTTCTTTGGAGGACAGTTTTACTGCACTATCCCTACTCTTCTCTCTAGACTGGGTAAATAGCAATACTAAAGGGATTATTGTGTAAATTCTAACAACAGCAGGAAGAACACTATATAGCAGAGTAGAAAACCAAGTACCTGGTTAGAGTTGAAACAAAAAGAGAAAGTGCACCCACATTTTCACACGTAGACAGTCCACTCGACATAAGTCCACAGGCCAGTAGAAGTTTCATCCACTTTTCTGATTTGTTCATTTACTGCCTTTCAATTCAACTCTATAGATTTCCTTCTTTTCTACTTTTATTATGGTGACGACGAATCTCATGATGAGAAAGTGTGAAAGTATCTATTTTCAAACAACACAAGGTGTTTGTCTGTCGTTTGGTGATGATGATGCTATTATGGTACTTGTGTGTGTAGCATCAGATGATGAGACTTGAATGCTAGATTACTTTTCTTGATGTAATAGACATGTATGTAAAGTAACTTGTCATTTTTCCTAGGGGAATGATTATCCTTTGTTCCATACCTCGTTTGACACTTACAAGAATTTTGCAGAGATGGTTGATCCTACCTTCAAAACATCGGAAACTTTGGGTAAGTCGTGAGTCCATAATATACACACAAATACTTATACACATTACAATATTTTTCCTTATAGCCTATCGTTAAGAGTCAACTTCTTCCACTCGGTAGAAGACAAGTTTCTGCTCTTCATTTTAGCTAAGTGCGTAGCAGAAACGACGGTGCATTTGTATTGCTTATAGCGACTTTCTTTTCCATACTTACAAACTCAACGTTCCCCGTTAATAAACATATTTTTGCTGAGAACAGAGTTTATGAGAACGCGGACGGGAAAGTGATGCAGACATGTAGACTTTTCTTGGTATCTTTGAGTAGGTATTCTGATTTTGAAGATAGCTTCTTATAACACCATTTCTTAAATCACCCTTGTTCATTTCGCATGTATGGACCCTGAAGCTATGTATAGTGAACCTGTCTGCTAAAAACTATTGAATATTCTCGCATTAAGTATGCTCTCCATTTTATATAAAGATTTTGTAAAAGAATATAAACTTATCATACGGTAAAATGAGCGAGTATAGTAGTGCCATCATCATCAGACATGCCAAAAAGTGCAAACATGAAAATACTTTTGTTAACATGACTAATAACGGCAAGGGAGGACGGGAAAAGTTCCCCTTCTTCTTCTAACAAGGAACAAACGAAACGGTCTTTGCGTTGTCGTTGCAATAAATATATGGATGATAATATACGAATAGCAGAGAACCGAGCACTAAACTAATACTTGGTGGTGGTTGCTAGCACGTACTCTAAACTTTTTTTCGGAGTAGAATCATTTTTAGTATCCTCTCGCAATTTATTCTAAGTGAGAAATATTAAAATAAAAATTATGTGTATCTTGTTATCATGCTTTGCGTATAAATGAAGACATCCATCATAAGAGTTAACGAGGGAAACTATTCGAATTTATAATGAGTTTGATGAAAACTTTTCTTTACCCGGTGAGAATCACGCTACGAAATCAGTTTTTCTTCAAAGTATAAAACGTTGATCGTTATTGCTCCGCAGGATGCATGCTTGGAACATGCAAACACAAGACGTTCATGAAGGCACGCTTTTTTGCTATTTAGGGAGCAGACATGATTTTTGTCTCCCTTGTTTCTCCAATGAACCAAAAGATTCCAGGAACTGCTTTTAGTTTTCCATGCATCTCCATTTTAACGTAGTGTCATCTATTAATATCGTATATTGTCCATTTTTATGCCGCATCAATGCTTCATTTTTATCTTGTCTAATAAAGTTGCTGTAATCCTGTTAAAAAGGATAATTTATATATAATATTATCACACTTTGTTGACAAATGATTTCATCTAAAAATAGTACTACGAGCTTAGTTTTCTCAGAATCATTTGAACGTCCAATGAGAGGGATCACGTAGTCAGAAAAGATATATTGAGTAATGATTTTGTATCTTTTATGTTTTATGTTTCCAACAAAAATACTTTACTCTTGAGTGTCATCATTTATAATGACACGTTGTTAGATACCTCATTTCTAGTATCACCATTTTGTCAGCACTTTGTTATAACTTTTTGCGGAAAGAACAATTTTGGAGAAATGGCTTAGCGTTCCTTTCCCTCGTATTTCATGTTTTATTGTTATTCCTTCGCTGTCAGTGTTGGCACATCGTCAGTTTTGTTTTATATCCGTGTCTACATTGTAGTTCTCCTTCACTTCATTATATGGAAGCAGATTTATTCCCATGAGCATTGACACACTCAATCCGTTTCTTGTCATCCTTATTTAAGCTGCCTCTACAAACGTGCGTATACAAAACAAGCACTGATGCATATTTTTCATGGTGTTATGTCATTAAAATTGAATGTTATCTATTTTAAAACAGATATTGTTTTTATCGGGGGTTCTCAACATGTAAACTTTTTTGCTTGCTCACAGGAATGATAATCTCGGAGGTAATTGTATTGCTGGCAGACTCGGCGGTTCTGCCAATAAACGTAGAAGATTACGTGGTTGAAATCCAAAATGCCTTTAACACCTTTATGAGTCATTATCAAGAAGATATACACAAAGCCAATCTATCAATCGGTATACTTCATGATCATATTAAAACTTTTTAAAACTTTCCATGTTTTTTTTCCTTTTATTACTTTCCCTTTTGTTGTGCTGAGTTTCTGACTGTTGTAACTGACTAAACGCAACGCACTAATGCAATGTAATCCTTTTCTGACCAAGTTATCTCGCGTAATGACTTTCTTCAACTATCAATCTCAACACTGCTGGCATTAATAGCTACAGTAATTGTCAACGAGAGTTGAAATTCCTCAAAAAATTTCAGCGAATTGGCTTAGTTCAATCAATTTCTTTTGGTAAAGGAAGTGGTAAACCCACTCTAACGAATTTATATTGCATTTTGTGTTGCGGTCAAGTCAAGCAAGAAAATAAACCAATGTGTCAATGTAGTTCGTAGAGTGCTCACAGTATTTCTTGGAGATTTATAGTGTTTTGAAGAATGCCATCACTAATAGCATGTTTATTCGGATCGCTTTCAGCTTATCTTCAAGCAGCAGTCATGCGTCTGGAGGTAATAGGAGACAACTTTCACACGGACATGCACAACCGTTCTGTAATAAACCCAGAACATGAAATCATACCATCCCCATCTCCTTCACATAGTTTCAAAACAAAGTAAGTACAAACGTTTGCCAGTCCAGTAGGATGATGTTTGAGTTTCGTAGTTAGATTTATTCTTGTCCTGTAGCCAGGTATGGAAGCTAAGTATAGTTTATCAACAATTACTTTGAGTTTATTTTCTCGCGACTGGCTGAAAAGTTTAGAGACTGAAAAAATACGGGCCTATAAAGCATGTATGGTTTACGTGTTGTCTCTGTTTTATGAGCTTTTGGACCTAGCGGAAACATCAGATTTATATATTTCTACTGCTGCATTATGCACGCTCTTTCTAATCTTTTGGAACGAGTTACTCAAGAGGTGTATGGTGAATGTTTATTTTTCAGAAAGCCCCTCCTTCACCGAATGATATGCGATAAATTGATGCAGTTGGATCGTACGCTACTTTCTCGCAGCTCAGAAGCTTACAAACACCAAATTCTTGGGTTTACCTCAACCGTGGACGACATTCCTGATTCTGGAACAGGCAGTTCTGATCTCTATCAGGCTAATAATATGTCGCTGTCACTCCAACTGTACTTTCCTAAATTAAGGGCAGCACTTGATTGCGGTAGAAGAATGATGGCTGAAATAGACTTGAGGAGCCAGAGCCCGAGAGACTTTGGCAATGGAGCTAATTTACGTAATGTTGGAATCAACTACTCTGTAAACGAAGACGACGCCCCCAATTTGGATCAACAAGACACAGGAAGCGGAGCTCACGACGGACAAATATCCAAAAGTAACCACAGTCCTACTGCGAACAGTTTTTCTTTTCCCTCAAATTACAGAGCATCATTCATTACGGATGCCTCAATGTGTCGTGATTGGCGGTACACGGCTTCACAAAAGATAGCCAGTTTAACACGAGCTTTGGATGCTGCTTCAGCAGTTTTACAAAGTCCCCTTCTTCCAGAGGAAAGTGAATAGATAAAAGGATGGCAACTGTGCATGTTGCAAAAGATTATACAGACTACTATATACAACTTTTATGTGTCTATAAGAATTCAATTAGTAAAATTTATACACTTTGAGGTCACAATCGTATACAAAGTTTATTTTCAGTGTAATTAAGAATTATATTGTAAAGGGATACAAATAGGTATCTGAGTAAGTATAAAGTATCTTTGCAACAAAGGTCGACCAAATAGTGTCTAGTCTAGAGTCTAACAAAATGTATAAAACGGAAGTACACAACAAAACGCACGCCACGCCAGAAAGTTTTCCCTGGACTTTTTATAAAAACAAAAGAGATACATTTATACATTATTCTGTATAGCAAATTAACATAATTGTACACGAATGATTTGTTGTCGTATCTGTTTTAATCTTTGAAAGAATTTTAAGTAGATTTAAAATGATATGCTGCTTATTAAACTCATTATATATAGCTATCTTAAGTATTATATTAATAATGTCTACGATTTTAAATATTTAAAATCAGGCCGATTATTTTAACAAAATATTTCACCGAAAGGATTATTTTGAATGAAATTCGAATGAGTTGTTATAATATAATATTCTTCATTATAGGATGTGAATGCCTTTTCCCAAATTCCCCCAAAATTCTGAGACAATAGCTAAATCCAACCATTGAAGCACAAAAGCATCAGAATATTTTGTACCTTATGAATAAAATAAATGCAAATATTCTCTAAATAAAAATGAATTAAGCAAAAATCCGATAATCAAAATTGCTGACTATCACACCTTTTTGTATTGTTTCATGCCTTCCATAAGTTTATATTATATTGTTGGAGTTTATATAACTGCTCGCTTCTCATGCTCGCGTTGCACTTTTCGTCCAGAGTACATAAAATGTCAAGGTATAAGATAAAACCATATTATTACTTAATTCTGAACAGCCAAATTATTCAAGTTTTCACCACTGGAATCACTAGATGACATGGAAGGATGCCTCTTGCGTACGTGGCAGATGAAATCGTCTTTCATGCAAACACTGTCAAGAGACGGTAAATAATTTATTCCACATTCACATTTTCATCAAGTTAAATAAGCTATAAGTTGTCTCTGTCCTTTCTAATAAAGACTTACCACTTTGTGACATGGCCATATTTCAAAAACAAATCAAGGCTCTTTCTTTGCTTTTGAGTTACTTTGCAACCTCCCGGAATCGAGATCGTGTCCTTTGTGTGGTCGGACAAAAATGTTAATTTTTGTTCGCCTTGTACTAGTGGAACCCAGTCAACGGCTAAAATGGCAATAATAAAAGCGGAAATATCTACTTTATTCATGCTTCTCTTTTGTTTTGAAACTGTTTTACTATAAGGAACGAAATTCAACATCTCGTAACTCAAGGAAAATTAATAAAACGGACCTATTGGCGGGGATTTATCCTCAACACACGTATGAACGCATCCATTGTAACAGCAGATTTTGTTTCCACAATCTTCATCCGAGGAACAAGCTTGAGCATTACAAAATCCGTTGAATTTAGGGCAACGAAGATCAACGTGGTAAATCTCTTGATCTTGGTTTATCTACAGGATGCCATTTGTTTGAATCACAAAGAAAAACCACAGCATCAATCAAGGGTAATTGTTTTCTCAGGAAAATAATATATAAACGGGTATACATTTCAATCCTTCACAACTCACAACACTCTTATATATAAAGCTTTTATCTAAAGTTTTTCATAAAGCTTTTTCGTGTAATTCCCACTGATTTGGCATATGAAACAAAAATAATGTATTCGTTACATAAATATTTATTTTAGTAAAAGATTATCTAAAATGGATTAATATGCTTTTAGCCTTTTCCAATTTTTTACATGTTTTAGAATCAAAACATTACAAAATTGTGCATGCATTCTAAATTACAGAAATAAGTGAAAAATGGAAGCAGTCTCTGCATTCTCTTTGTCGGCTACACTACCACATCACATGCTTTTCACAAGCTCTGTAAATTAGGTGCGTTGTAGGGAGAGATAAACTTGAACTTGAGTGAAAGGGTAAATAATTACACAGTGAAGAGTGACGACTGTATAAGGTACCAAGGGATTTCAAATATTTGGATGACACCGATGACAGTTTTATTACCTTATCCTGTGCATTCTGAAGCTCATTAATCTGGGCGTCTGTAATATACACTGCGGTGTCCTCACTGTTGTGTGGGCCGTCGAGGTCGAAATACTCTTCTGAACTTTGCAGTGATTTTGGATTCTCATCAAGAAAATCCATCAACTTTATTTGCGCTGGAATTCGCCCACATATCACAAAACTCAGCAAACTAATAAACAACACTGTACTGATTCCAAACGATAAATATTGAGCCATGATAGAAATACTCAGTTAAAAAGCCTTTTTGCTTCTTTAAAATTAAATTGAAATGATTATGTACGATCATCTATTTTTCTAAACAAACTGAAAATTTACAACGCGTTAAAGCAGCTCCTTGTCCATTCCAGTTATTGACTAGAATGCTCACATTTTGTTAAAATGTGATTTTGCTTATTTATACACCCCCTTGTAGATTGGATAAATCACAAAGAGTAAAAAGGGAAAAACAAGGGAATGACGAGATGTTAGATTATGGGCCGTTTGCATGATTCTTGACTGATGCTAATTTGTTGTGGTCTTTCTCAAGTATGCACAAACTAAGCCAAAGTTTCCCATTGAAATATTGTACGTTTACGTTTGTTATAAGTAGCTACAGAAGTGAGTGAGTGAGTAGTTGGTAGAAAGAGACGTACATAGTGGCAGTTTTGTGATAAGAATTTAACAAGTCAACGAGGTGTTATGCCCTTCCATAACTATAACATTCTCCATGTCCTCCTTGAATCTTCTCTCTTTTTTATACTTGTTGTTTAGTATCTCTTTCTAGGACTTTATGATGGTAGCAGTTTAACATTTACCATGTCGCACAACAGCAATCACATTATAATATCCTTTTCTCTCTATATATCCATGCATCTTCATCTCACGGCTTACATCATTTTCTTTCTTTACTTGCCTTTTAGGATTGATCATATCGTCATCTTTCAAGAAGTTGACATTACAAACATGTTAGCTTTTTATATGCATCCGCCTCTAAACATATAATATGTGCACACTTAGTAATATATCACATTGCAAAACAACGACACTGACTTTTGCTATATCATGGCTATCCAAACATTCAACATAAAATTCTCTCTTGAAGGATATATTATTACAGAGGAGGGCTGGTGGCGGTGGTTGATGGTAGTTTGTAGTTTGTTGGTGATCTCTATTCGTCTCTCTTTTGATGCAAAAAACGAATAATGCATAATAAATGCCGAGTGAATTATGTCTTCTGGAAGCATGAGTAACAATATATGCATGATCCTCATTATCAACTAGACTATATACAAGTAACTGAGTTTGTTTCTGTCCAATATATAACGTTATAGTATATAAACCTTTTATGTTTTACATTTTACAACGGAGTATTAATGGGCTGCAGTATAACTAACTAACAAAGGGGCATTGTAATAATATGGGTGTTTATCAATGTGTGCACTCATTCACTCCATACTTATTAGACCCAGACTGTTCACAGATTTTGTTAAAAGAGTCATTTGTGTTCATTTTCCATCGCTGCATGATCGGTAAAGTAGAAATTACTCCTACTTGTACAGCACACGACCACGATTCACAGTTTAAAAAGTGGAAGAGAGGCAGGCAGTCGTTCAGACAGACAAAACTCACAGATTTGTACATATTTACACATTTTTACTAGCATTGACAACCAACATGTGAAATAGTCATCCAAAATCTAAGTAAGTAAATCCTCTATTAGCATTTGGTGGTAATATTTACTTAAGTGGCTTTGGCATTGAAGGATTGACTTCACTTGTATTGCTATATCCATGTCATGTCGCAGAACAAATATAACGATCTGCTATTAGACATATAGGTAGTCAAAAGTCATAAACGAGATGCTTGAATGAAGGAAAATGAGAAACGCGAATTTATAACTTTTAGGAGTTTAGGACGGAAAATGATTTATCAATGCGTATGTGTAAGAAATATCATAACTATTCTTGTATGTGCTTAAATTTGCAACCAGCAAATACATGCGATGGGTAATGTTCAAGCATAAAATGTTTTTACAATTGAAAAACACTTTAAATTTTATTACACAAGTGTTTGCTCCTGATCTGGGAGATCAGAATTCATATGTGTGTGACCTCCGCTGTTTCGGTATGCAAAAAGCCCATGCCACTGATCTATTCTAACAAATAGCGCGTCAATCACCACGGTGGTCTTAGCCTTGACGTAATCTTTTCTTAGATATGCAGAGTTAGTGATATTTCCGATAAGCATATCAATTCGAATCGACAACAAATATATTCTAAATCAAATGAAGTAAAAATCGCAACATCGCAAGCATAAGCTCTTTCTCATATTGCATTTAAAGCTCTCACGAAATCTATAATATTGAGGGTTTCGAATAATACTTAAATAACGATCATTTCTTTCGTTGCTTATCTGTATTAATGAGTCTGTCTGAAAAGACAAGCTGTAAACAAGATTACCAATAACATCGCACATGCAAGAAAACTATAATGAAATTTACTAAAATACAAACCTCTGAAGTAGCTTTCTGATCTACCGCGTTGTACTACGACTTTCTTTCTTTTTGTCATTTCAGAAATCTCATTTTGCATTCACAAAAGGGTTTTCATTAAACTTGTGAGTGACATCTTCTAAATTCTAAATCCAAAAAGCAAGCGTACGAAGGTTCCAAGTATTCTATTTCTTTGATAAAGTTGTCAGATCACATTTTCAGATGGCGGAGGAGCAGATAGGTGACAATATATTGTGAGTTGTAATTTTGAAAAGTTGAGAATTGAGGCAAGCCGCTTTCTTTGCATTTAGCCATGTTATATCTTAATGCATAAGTATCCTGATGGATAAGCATTTTCCCGTTCCCTTTACTCCACTTTATATCCTTTGTGTAGTAAAGCATAATCTAGGTTGCTTGCTACAGAACAAAAATAAGTAATTGAATTAGTGAAGCTAACGATAAGTTGATACCACCACCGCCACGAATTTGCATTTGCACGCCATTAATAAAACCATGACGGATATATTGTAACATAGTTAGGGTTTGAAATGTGTAGTTCATAGGCGGTTAAGTATGTGCTGCCGAATCGTGACACTACTGACCATCTATTTTATTTGAATCAATTCTAGTGCATTATAGCTTTTTTTTTCTTTTGTCTTCGAGAAAAACGTTTGCGGGAGAAAGTTTCAAGTAAGTACTTGTTTGAATACTTAAAAATAGTACACAGAGAAATAAAATAATGAGGTGATATTTTATGCTTCATAATACGCTAGTACTTCATAACAATAACTTCTTTATTGTTTAATTCTACTTGACAGTTTATATAAATTTTATTTACCGAAACTTGAACACAAGCGATTTTTAAATTATCATCTGGCAAAAATTTCACATTATAACATTCTATTTCTCCATCTTGTTCAAACTGTGTGCTTGAAATACGTGTGGTGCAATACAAAATACATTTCAGATAACAGTTTTCTCTCAGAGTGTTTTATCGTCATTTACAAACACTTCACAAACATTTAATCATTTTCATCATCATACTGTATGTTAAAATACTTTTTTAAACGGCAGTGATTATTTGTTTATATTGTAGTATTTTTAAATATATCCTATATCCTGAATAGAATATTGCATATAAAACGAAACAATCTTTAGGTAGATTGCAATAAAAGTCAGCGTAAATATTTACATGAAATAATAGTACTTAAATAGTGGCAGCTATATATGGTCCATGGTCCAACATTGCTGTATGCTTTCCTAGGTTTATCGTTATTTATAAAATATAATAAATTAATGGATTAAAGGATTTCTGTTGTTTGTATTGCAGTACAAATATAATAAATTAGGATTAACATTATTAGAATAAAATGAGTATCATTTCCTTCCTTGCATCTGTCTCGGTATTATTTTTAGTTTTGTATATAAAATGAACATTTGACAACGTTTCAGTAACATGTACATTAACACCAAGAGAGACAGATATATTTATACAGCTTTAGTGTATTTTTATATTAGGTACTACCCGTAGCAGAATAAGATTTGTTGTTCTTGTTAAATAGATTTATTTTAAAGATAGCTTTTTAATGTGGTGAGTGTGAGTATTCATTTTGCTTCCTTCCTTCCTCTTTTTTCAAGATTGCCTTTATACAGGCGTGTGATATGATGAGGATGACGATAACTTCGGTTTGCCGCAAAAACACCGCTGATGAGGACGACCACATTACTTAACACAGTTCCCGGTTATGCCATAACATCTTTTTTTTCTAATTTTTTTCTTCATGATTGTTAATAAGCGTAGTAGTGAACTACTTTTTCAAAGCTGACATCGATTTCTTTTCACAAGTGATTAGACAGTTCTGCACAATGTTTTTGTCTGTACGTCTGTAGTACGGTGATAGAGCACTGGTCTCTTTCGTTGAATGCTGTTTCTCCTTTCTGTTGTTGTTAGCTTTGAGTATTTCTTGTATGCATGTGTGTAAACACATAATAATATTTTTTGTACAGCAAATTTTGCTTTTTCTCAGTCCGCTGGTGATGTTCTATTGCATACATACATGCTTCTTCCGGTTCTAGAAGGGAAAGGCGATGAGCGATGAGGTTCAAACTCACGAGTCTAATTCTTCATGCAAGACTTCACAAAGGACTTCGCCCTGTGTACAAGTGCTGTAATAAAAACACGAAGAAGATATTTATGAATTTAAATCTGCATGTCTTCTTACAAAGTGAACATAACATATTAATACTTTATGTTTTCTTGACTTGACACTCAATAAAGAAAATGAAGCTCTTTTACCAAGTTTTAACGTGGTTTAATTTCCGAAACATAATGAGATCCTGGTATTGCTCCGACTCCAGATGACATCCTCCCGGCAGGGAGACAGTCTCTGGTCTAAGCTGTGCGGCAAGCAGAGTTCTTGGGCTTATACTTTCATCGGCATCTTCTTCCCCGGAGAATTTCTTCAGCTCGGTTTCCTCTACCCAATCAAAAGCTATAACAAAGGAACAAAGAAGAAATTATAATGATGTAGCCAAATATGCAATAGTATTCATGTAATGCATTGAACGAATTTCTTCTGATCATTGGTATTAGTATATGCCCCTGCCGGCAAAATTAACAAGACCGCATATTTATAAGCGCTCTTTAGAAAAAGGGAGTTATTTATTGCCATTCAATTTATGCTCGTTTTGCGGTCTCACTCTCACTATTTTTGGAAAATGCAGGAGAATTGAATGTGAGAAGTTCATAATTTTTGTAGTAGAATGTCATGTGTACCTAGTTATGCTCATTTTCCAAGAAGCATTTCAACTAAATTGGAAAAATATGGTTGTCTTCACGCATTTATTCACTCACTCTATCTCTGTCTGTCGCTGGGAGCGAGTGGAGCACAAATAGAGAATGTTATTCCAGGTGTTGCTCTTAAAAGATACTGTGTTATGTCAAATAACAAGGAAGAGAAGATGAGCAAGAGCAAATCGCTGCTGAGCGCAATTCCATTTTTAGAAATAAGCCTAGAGTAAAGCCTATCACACGTCTCCTCTCCTTTTAGGTATATCACCAAATGAAAAATTAACAAACCGTTGATGACAGACAAGTTGACTACAAATAGTCGGAAGAGTGAGGAAAAGGGAAGGCAAGAAAAATGAACATATTTACTGTCGCCTCTTTTAGTGCTGAGCTGAAATAGGTTTATTTTGTAATAAGTTAATTTAGACAACAAAAAACTATTCAAGGAGAAGAAAGTTAAGAAGCAAAAAGAAGTGCAATCGATGCACTCAATCTCATTTTCGCCATCTAGATCCATATCACTATACAAGCAATAGCCATGTATAACCCCATTACAATGATAAGAATCCGATACGAGTGTTATTACAATTTAAATCGCTCAAGCGAGAAATGTCAAGCCTTTCCTTGTTGATGATGCTGGTTAAAAGTTACATTTAGTATAGTATGCAGTCATGTTACTCTTGATCATCGTCAGCATAAATCCCAACAGTAAAAAAGGTAAAAATGGAAATATGAATGTAGGTTGATGCTCTAAAGCCATCGTCAAGTCGCGACTTGTTACTTTGAGATGATTCATAGCACAAAAGTGTTGTGAAGCGTACCATCATTGCTCTTTTCACTATAAGGTAGGCAGTTTCTTTTATAGCTGAAGCAAACTATCATCATAAGTCAAAATTCGTAATAATACGGTATCACACCAGACCACGACAAACGATGTGTACGTAACCAGAAGTGTCAGACATTCAGGCAGGCGGACCAGGCCAACTTTTTAAATAATGTGCCTATTATATTTTGTATTACACTCTTTATGTCTTTTGGGTATTTTTAATATGTGGAACTCACCTACGGGAGGATTAACCTTAGGAAGACAAGAATGAATGCATCCGTTGTAACAGCAGACAAGTGAGTCATCTCTACTGCAGTCATCGTCTGTTTGACATATTTTGGCTTCACACAGCCGGGAGTTGGCCACAGCCGAAGGCTCCGGCAAAGGTGGACATTTTTCTTGCTGTAGTGATATCCGGGTGTTCCCACCTTTGAGGCTCTGTAAAACCGTAAAAAATGCAGATGTTGATTTTGTTGTAATATATCATCATTATTTTCCCTCTCGCTGTTTAGAAGATATGGCGTTGTCGAGTAATTTATTTTTACAACTGCTCATCAATTTCTTAATGATATACACAGAAAAAGTAATTGCCCTCTTAAACTAATAATTATTTACATTTTATATGTTGAACAATTTGCCAGCAACCACATTGACAGATGCCAGAGACATTATGAATGAGTCGAAAAAAACACGAACAAAATGCTACACATAAAGCATTATTATAGATATACTCATGTAACAGTAAAATCGTTTTAAGTAGACAGAATTAATATGTACTCATGGTCTCATCGTGTGATGTCTGCCAAACTCATCAAGAGTTTAATATTCTTTGCTAACGCAGTAATAATATAATCTGCGTTTGGCTTTTCCTTCATCATACAAAGATAATATATTAATTTTATGCTATGCTAAAACGGTCTCGGCAACTCAGTACTGATTTGTGGTGTTGTGGTAAGGATAAAATCGTGATTCTAACTTTTATGCATTTTGCAGTCCTTGATTTGATTTGATTAGGTCTTCTTGATCGCTTCTCTATTGGAGCATATGTCTATGTGCTTGTTAAAGAGATGAAGTTTTGTGTGTTTAGCTGCTTATGGTGCGTTAGTAGGATTCTCCTCAACAAGCCAAGTGTATTTTTCTATCTGCATATTGATCTGCAGCAAACGAAAAAGAGAAAAATACAAAAGGAGTAAGAGGCTTTTATTGCTTTACTAAAAGTAAAACACTTTTTGGATCGAAATAACACCAAGAGCCACATAACAGAGCCCGAATCACTCAGTGGCCAAACATCATTCAGAGAAATAAATTTAGTGAAAATGGGATTGGTAGACCGACATTAAACCTGAAATCAAGGCGCAACATACGGCATGCAAATAAATTCATTAGGCTGTGCGATCAAACACGACGACTTTTGGCACAAATAAAATATTACACTTTGCGTTGGAGTAGACTTTTTTCCCTTCCCACCTTGTATGACTTTTCACTCTAGATTAGATCGAAAATGATTTTTTTCTCATTAAGCTAATTTACGTTCTGGTGTGCTCATTAACAAAAGTGGTTAAGACTTTTAATGGAGGAGCACATTCCGTTCCGAATGCCTCTTATAAAAGTTCCCATAACATGCATACAAACAAATATTATATCAAATGTCTACACTACGTCTGCAGGCTGATATCGATTGAAGGAAAAGGAAACGGTGAATCCAAGGCGCCTTCACCAAATGGCTAAAATTCTTTTTGACAATAATCTTCAACCTTAATTAAACATCTATCTATATCAACGAAACGGCAATCTATAACTATTAACAGCAATGGACAGAATGAAAGAAAAGGTAGCAATGTATAAGATTTACACCAATATTATTATGATGAATAACAAAAGAGTGACATTGTGACATTTTTTACGCTCATGGGAATATAAAACTAACCCTAATTGAACGCACCCAAACATTGACATATAATGTAATGAGACAACTTCCATGCAATTGGTTTTTTCACATCGCTCCATGATTGTTTTTATCAAAATTTTGGTAAATATTAACTAAATGTACCGTTTTAATTCAAACATTTTGCTGTTTAAGGATGAATAACCGACTATTCGGAAAGGTAGGCAACTAGTAAGGGTCCAAGTGATTAAATATATAATCATTTATTTTAAAATCCAATGTTACCCATTTATGTAAGCTAGAAATTGTGAAATGTTTAAATAAATAAATTTTTATATTGTTTAAAATCAATATATCATAGTAATTATTAACTTTAACAATGCAATCTCTCCCTTGTATTTACGGTTGCAGATTCTTTAAAAGAAGTTAGTTGATACATTTCGTTTTACTTTTTTAATCTTCAGTCTTTCACTTTATTAACTTGCGTCGTGTTCGCAAGTTACTAAGATTGTACTCCGTCCGTCCGTCCGTCGGCGCTGTAACTTGAGAACGGCTTGACCGATTTCCGCCAAATTTGGTATACACATAGTA
>JAQFYG010000594.1:0-27634 GCA_034694325.1 Entomobrya corticalis | reverse complement strand
TTTTTTTGGTCAATGAACGTAATGCCAAGCGGAAATGTCTTTAAACCAAAATATTTGTCATTCAAACGCATATATTATGACAACTTGACATAAACAATTATATAAAAAACTCTTTTAAGCATTATGACACTTTAGCTTTGCAAAAATGAGCACGATTTTCTGATTTTGTTTTTATGATGATTAGAATAAAAGTATATAAAAAAGTGCTAAAAATTTGAAATTAAATAAATAATAAATTCTTACTTGAACTTCTTCTTCAAGAAGTCCCGTCTCAGCAGCGGTTAGCATGAGTTCACTGGGATGCGGGTTCTTTGTCTTTTGAAACTGCTTCTCCAAATATTCGTTCTGCTCGTCCGTAAGACGGAGTTCCACACTTGCCAAGCTTCCGGGTTGCTTTTGTTGACCGGCGGAATAAGAAACGGTGCTTGTTGCCATTTTATTTTCGGTTCGTTACTTTTATCTTTATCTTCTTCAAAAATTTATTTTCTGTCGGCGTAAAACAAAACAAAAATACATGTTATTGCTAAAAAATATAGGATATAATAAATTAAAACGATTTTAAATTTTTAATGGTGCTTTTTATTAGTTAGATTGCACATTTGTTATAGATACTGGCAAATACTAATGCTAATCATTGGACTTAACTTTATCGACTCATAACTCATATAAATGTTTCCGTAAAATCCTGAGTCGTTTTTTTGCCAAAACACTTGTCAATCATGGCATAATTTTTATATTTTGAAATTAACAGATTAAAACATCAATCAGATAATCGTTGATATGATTTATTGAAATCTGAAGCAATTATTAAGTAGCTCTAGCTAATTTATGACATTACTCAAACTTTCAGTTGCAGTCTTTTTCTTTTTGTATCATTCATCAGCCGTTTAACATTTTACATTGTTGCCTCGTATTCCCCCATAGTTCATGATTAGAGCAACTTTACAGTATCTTTACTCGTTACATTACCTAATACGTCTTGTGTATGTAACGGTTTATCTATTAAATGAATTTAGATTATATTATAAATATAGAGAGAAATCCAAGAGAACAAAAGTAACTCTTTGTTTTCCAACCGGACAATGTCCTTTTTGTATAAAAAAAAGTCAAAGGTAAAGAAAAAATGAAAGAAACTATACAAACTGGCTACTGACCTACTAAAACATTTCATCGTTTTCACTTCTAATTTAGTATGTTCTATATAGTTTTTTTTGCTATTTCAAAAGGTCAAAACATGCTATTTTTGTAGAGAGCAATTACAACGATCTAATATAAATGTACAATGTACACACGCATACGACACACGACAATTTTTTCTTAAAATGGCATCCTAGTAGTCATGGTAACCTGACAACTCATCATCATCAAAAGAAATGGTTTTTATGGCACCCTATAAAAAGCAGACCGTCTTCCCATCTCGTTTCATCTTTCGTCATATTCGACTTTCAACGACAAAAAGCCTGACATGCTTGTCATTCCACATCCTTTTTCCCTATTAACTCGTTTTTTATGAGTCCACTTATTCTTAAGTGCTTACAGAACATCCGATATGATTTCATGATAAAATAGACTTGAAACCGAGATTAAATTACAATTTTTTAATTCAAGTGTCTCCTTCATAATCTCCTCATCCTCAACAAATTTTCCTTTTAGACCCCTGCAGCAAGACAAATGGATTCACCTTTACTTTTATTTAAACAATATTTAGTTTCATCTTTATTTTTACCTTGACCATTTCAACAAATAGACATGAAGACTTGAATATTAAGTGATTTCTCAACACAAATATTAATAAATGATCTTCACATCTATATGCAGTCATACCATTGTCTTTTACGAGCTTAATGAATATTTATGAGAATATGAAACAAATACTCACAAACAATTTTTTCATGTAAAACAATCCTAATAATGATCAACACTTCATATTATTTTTAAAGATTAAGTTATAATGTTTTAAAAATCTCAAACAAAATATTGTTGACTTTCAAGGTATCAGATTTCAATTTATGAATATTATTGAATATGAACACACCTTTAAAATAAAACTCTACCTATAACATAGAGAGATTTTGTAGAGTTGCTAAGCAACAATAAAAAACAACTATTTTTATTATCTTTATCATCGTCGTCCTCATGTCCTGCTGCTGATCATGTCGTGGTGCTTGGTAGTATATTGAAATTGGTGATTATAATAGACGTGATGACAGAAAAAAATATATATAATAATCCATACAGGATTTTCATTATCATTTATTTTATCTGATCATTTTTGTTTGCTAGATTTGTATTGATATTTGATGAAGAAGAGGAAAAACTTGACTTGAGTGTTAACAATAAAGGAATTGACGTAGTCGCTGTCAGTCGCATCCGATCCTCAACAAAAATCCATTTTTATTCATCATCATCGTCGTCGTCGTCGAAAAAATGACGCATTGATAATTATACGAAAATGAATGTTAATATGTCGTGAGTTACTTGGGCCAGTCCACGGTTACGTTTATTATCATTTATTGTTTTTTTATGAGTCACAATGTCATCCATTCAGTTAAACTCTCAGGTGGTGGTGGCACCATACTTATATGATATGATAAGCATTATGATCATGATAACCACCTAACTTGACTGAAATCTTAGGCAATATGTTAGTTTTAATGTGAGCTGTTGACTACCTGACGATGTGTGTCTGTTGCACATTAAAACAAGTATGTATTTATTTTTTATGCGATATGAATTATTGAAATATTGAAATCTTCTCTACTTTTGACTTTATTGTTATTATTATTGCTATTACTTTATATACTAGGAGGATTTGCAAAAATTTTGCAAATGATAGCACACCGATACAAGATACAATGATAGTAAAACCACTTGAACAAAAAAACTTTCAGATTCAGTCATTCATAATGATAAACCTGTATGATGAAATGATATAAAGATTTCAATTTCATTCAAGTTAAGTCTAGTATAGATTATTTGCATATATCATGCAGTATTAGTTTTCGTCAATGTGAGAAAGGTCGTTTGTGATTTTAAAAGAGAACAATTATTGTTATTTTTTTGCAATATTGCTTTGTGTGCAAATTTGTGAAGTCATTTTTTGGAATATAATTTGCTTACTTAAAAACACAGAAAGAGAGTAAAAATTAGTAATGAAATGCTAACTAATTTATAATATTTTACTTGATGATAAATGACAAAATGACACTGTGACAAATTCATGAAATATTTAGTTTTTTAAATAAAAAATTGACTTGCTTACCGGATAAAAAAAGCTGGAAAGAATGTTCAAGATTCAAGAACAAAGGAAAAATTATATCCAAGCTATATCGCTTTTTTCACAATTTATCCAGGAAAAAAATTCCCACTATTTTTTTGCACTGCACTTGGTTAAGTAAGATTAGGAACAACTTTGGTTCGAAGCAACTTTAACAATAGCTCAATAGACAGACAGGAGGACACGTTCTCATCAGTCGAGTTTCAGAGAAAGACTGACTGGCAAAGTCACATGTACGCCGAAGGAGAATGAGGATTCAAGCTGCATATTACGCTGCAAACGATGAATTGAAGCGAAGTTGAGCACGTTGTCTTCTGGGATGCTATCCATCGTCCTAAGTCCTAAATATCATAAGCTCAAGTTAGAAAAAATAGGATTCGTTCTATAGTAAGCAGCGGGTTATGCACTGAATGCAGCGATAAAATGTAAATAGCCGTTGGCATTTATGGCGAAAATTGCACAAAGATAATATTTTTATGTGACGAATGACGAATACTGGTTTTTATCTTTATTTTTATGCTTTCGAGATAACTTGTTAAGGTTTAGTTTAAATCTAGAATTCGTGCTATTTCTCAGTAATTTCGCAAACATTTTGTTTCAAGGTTAAAACTATTTCTGGAAAAGAATGAGTACGGTAGATGAAATCAATGAGAAATTGATGGATAATTTTTTTTTTGAATTTTGTTATTATTTATTTCCATTTAAAAACGTTTTTACTGCAGCAACTAATAGTAAATTCATGTTTTAACAGTAATTATTATATAAGCTAGAATTTATTCTTTCGATAATTTTTTTTTCTGTTGATTTGATATTTTAGTTTTTCTTTTAATTAAAATTAGGCATGTAAGTGAATATAATTATAGTTCATTGAAGATAACATATGCCAACTTGTTACATCTAAAGTATTTCATATTTTACAACTATATAACCTAGATTCTATGTTTTTCTCGTAGAGACCAACGAACATTTCGTATAACAACCTATTCGAGCTTGCAAATAATTAAATAAAGTTAAAAATTCATTATTATCAGACTAATAGAGATATTCGAAGAGTAACACAATTGAGAAGAAACTTATTCAAGTCGTCAATGACAAATATTTTAAAGTCAGATCTATTTTTAAAGTAGCAAAATCACTAAGCTTCCCAAACAACAACTAATTCTTTAATTTATATTCGTTTACAAATAACAACCAGCATTCATAATTAATACACTATTTCTACTACAAACAAAACTACTGTGAAGTTTCAATTTGACTAAATTTATGATAAAAATAACTGCTTATTCGTTAGAAATTTAGGAGTTTTTTTCTTTATATAATGACCGTTATCACATAGACGAAACTAGTTACATAATCTACCCCTACTTGTTGAAATTACAATAAAACCTTTTAATTCATTCGTTAAGTATGATAGAAGATCCTTTTATGGGAATACACTTTTAAGCTGATAGTGTAATCCCGGGCATATGTTAAGATTTTTTAAATAATTCACTTGTTAGTATTTGCGTAAGGTGTGAAATCCACCTCTGTAGCCATCATAACGGTCTGCGGGGGCATAACCTCCGAGTCCTAATCCACTTCCTTGAAGAGCCAAGCTTGCTGCGGCCTTTAAAAAAATAAGCATCATCAACAATCAGATAAGTAACGACACACATAAGCAGTTAAACTGAAGTTTTGTTTGATATAATAACTTACAGAAGAATAGAGAGGTGGGGGAGGTGCCACCACTGGTAAAGAGGAGCGTCCAGTACTTCCAACTGTTGCTCCAGCTCCACTTATCCATTGCTCAGTTCTAGGTGCCAATCTGAAATTTACAAAAATTAACAATGATTCTTTGAAAAATCAATTAATTTCAGATTAACTTACTAAGTTAATTTAAACAGAATTATACCTGGAAGTATCCCAAGCTTCAATTTTTCTTTCTGTAGAAAAAGGCCAACTGTCACGTCCAGAGGACGAAGCGCTCATTGGTAACGACAAAGATGAAGTAGGAGCCAAATATGATCGTTGAATCCACTCTGCTTCCCTACTACTTGTTGTAGCTCTCCCCTCATCTATATCCATTAAAAATGTAAAATTCCCTTTAGAAATGGTTTGTGCAAAGTATCAAATTATATTATTTAACAACTAAATTTACCATAACGATCACTTGGCCGCTTTGCTGGATCTACTCCACGGCTGGAGGAATGTGCCGACTCAAATTGATGTCGTGAAGACAACAAATCTGATGAACTTCCAGCGGCTCTTGGTACTTCACGAGCCCGCCTTTCTGCTGCTGCAACTTTCTCAGCCTCCTAAATTCCCGATTAAAATATTACATAATCAAACAAACATGTGCAAAACTGTAATTCTAAAAATGAAACAATGAAAATAATTAAATAAAATAAAAAACTAAAAGAAAAAGTTTAGTGTTTCAGTACAGGTTGATGATAAGCCATTACAGTTTCTCTACGGTGTGATGACCGTTCATCACTACGAGTTCTGACACGGGATGGTCTCTCCCTGTCATCTCGAGCCCACACGTCCCTTCTAGATTCCCTAGTTGCAGTTCCTGCACTTCCACCAACACCAACACCGGAAGCTCTGAAAGGAGATCGACTACGGCCCTCCGCAGAGTGACCTGTGTGCATTCGTTCTCGAGCGTAACGATCTCTCTCTAATTTTCGCTCAGCTTCAGTTTTTCCCTCTGGTCGACCCCTGCAAATTATTACACGGAAACAACTGTAATTTCACAACTATCTTATATATTCACATGTTTTCATAGATTAGCGACCACATACCTTTCAACGACAAATGGCTTCTTCCTCTCATTTGATTCCCGTCTTCCCCTTCCCACCTTATCCTCTTCATAGGACCTCTTCACAGGTCCTGTAGCACGGGGATGCTCAATATTCATCTTAGCTCTACGGAGCTCCTCCTTCTCCCTTTCAATCTTTTCACGCTCCGCCTTCTGGCGCTCGCGTTCCAATCTGATAAGCTCCTGTTTTTCTCGCTCAATTCTTTCACGTTCCAAACGAAGTTTTTCTCTCTCCCTAAAAATAA
This sequence comes from Entomobrya corticalis, assembly GCA_034694325.1. Lineage (NCBI taxonomy): Eukaryota > Metazoa > Arthropoda > Collembola > Entomobryomorpha > Entomobryidae > Entomobrya > Entomobrya corticalis. Next base: position 21,315 of record JAQFYG010000594.1, on the reverse strand, counting down.
AAATCATCCAATAAGTTATAAGTTAAATTCACATTAAATTCGTATTCATCTCTCTACATAATATTTAGAATAGTTCATTGCTCACTTTTCTAATTGCTTGAACTCCATGTAATTCTGATACTCAAGCCGTTTCTGGCGTTCAACCTCAGCAGCACGCTCCCGCTCTTCCTCTCGTTTCCTCCGTTCATGTTCCCTCCTTCTTTGCTCATCTCTAATTTCCTGTTTAAAATCAAAGTTCAAAATAACATTAGTAAACTTTAAAAACAAATTCATCATGATTTGTTTATGATGTCGTTTTATCTGTGTTTATACTTGTAACATCGTTTCAGTTAACGACTCAAATTTTTACTCAACAATTTTCAGTTTTTAAAGATACCGAAATTGTTATTTTTACTAGCAGATATAACGACATCATTAATAAACAATCAGTGATAATTTCAAATAATTTGATATATGCAGTGAAAAAAAGATAGCGTTTGCATATAGTTTGAAATGGTTTTATTAACTGGCTCACTAGCTCGCAATAGTTCAAAAGGGACGCCTTATTGGGATAGCAATTCTTCACACTGCCAGGATCGTTAGAATCAAGCAGATAAATCTTCAGATATCAAGATTTTAACTGTTTCATTAAAACGTTTCCCGATAATGTGAAAAAATTAGCATCACAGGGCGTCAATTAAAAATCCCTGAAACTCTGATAATATCGTTAAGCTCACCGGTTTGACCTTTGGTCAGCCATTTCATTATATTCACAAACGCCATCAATTAAATTACGTCTTTCAGTATGCAGTTTACGCTACGTAGAATAAATAATTAAATAAATAAACGTTGCATAATAAATTTTTCTTATCGACAGAGGAATTCTGATATCAGCTCTTCTTGTTTTTTTGTTGATAAGAAGACCGGCCATTTTTCTAATTTTTGCAGGAGAATTGGACCTTTTTTGTGAAATGTCAATTCAGATGTGTTTTATCATAAGAGAATATCATATAAAGCGACAGGTGGCGTACTCGAATTTGATCAAAAGTTAATTGTGGTGCATGAGGTGATCTTCGTCTGCCTCCTGGTCCTCCTCCTCCTCCTCCTCCACCGCCAGCATTTGGAGGTGGTGCACGTCCCATTGGAGGTCTATCTCTGTGAACCCTAGTCACCTCCATTGGTCCTCTCGGAGGAAGTGGATGTCGCCTCCACTCAGTAGAGTCCTTATCCCTTCGAAATCCTCCACGGTTACCTGGCCTCATGTGCTCTCCTCGATTAGGCCTGCCATGGGGTTCCTTGCGAGAACGATGTCCAGGACGAGAATTCTTTTCAGGGGATTTCTTATCCCCACCTGCTCCTCCTGGAGTTTCCTTTTTAGTATCCTCCTTCTTTTTATCAGACTCAGCCTTCTTTTCAGCAGAATCCTTTTTGTTTCCAGTCTCCTTTCCTTTTGTTGATGAGGTGGAGGTGCTTGCAGTATCCTTGGTGTCCTGCACGTCCTCTGATTCCGATTTTCCATTATCCAATGATCCACCGTTAGCATCCGATTTTTCTTCTTTCCCATTAACACCATCCCCTTCCAGCTCAGCTTTTGCAGTTGCCACCGCGATTTCATAACTTCGTGAAACGGAACCATCCTCAGGTGCCTGTGGAAGTTGTAATTATAAAGGTATTTGGATTTTTTTTAAATGAAAGAATCGATGAAAATTTGGAAGAATGAAGAGTTGATAAATATCGAACAGATGATGAATCCCCAATTAAATTTTTTTGAAGAAGGTCGTGGCAATATTTAATTACTTTGGCAACTCTGATGGCCTTTCCTTTCAGCTGGACTCCATTTAACTTGTTCACCAAATAGTTGAGCTCTTCCAAAGTAGGAACCGAAATATGGGCGAAACGTTGGGATCCCGGAACCCTGGTATTTGTCATGATCTTGATGCGACCAATCTGGAATAAGTTATACGTAAGTTGATGAAGTATTTCTGATCTTTTTCCAGTTGTTTGGGTTATCATCATCATCAGTTAAGGTTTATCTGGGATACTCCATGTTGTAATAATGGTGTTGACATATTATATGCCCCCATCTGTAAAAATTAAACTATACCTTTCCGTATTTCCTGAAGAAAGTTTTCAGATCATTAGCACTTGTGTCAGATGATAAGCCCGTTACTAGGATAATAAGACGCTCTGAATCAGATTCTTTCTCTGCTGCTGTTTCTTCTGAATTGTCGTTTTCGCCTGTCGAAATGATGAATTTTTTTGATAAATCATGTATTTATGAAATGCATTGCTGTTGTCAATTTTTTTAATTGTTGGAAACAATTTTCTCGTTTCTTTAAATATTTTAAAGTTGTAGTTTCCAAACAATTGGTTTTGTTGCTATGTTTTAAGTGCAGATTTAAAATACCTTCGCCAGTTTTGTTGTCTGATTCAGCTTCAGTTTTCCCTGTTGCTGAAGTATTATTGCTGTGCAAAAAGACGCAAAATTTTTTATATTAAATTATAGTGATAAATACAAGTTTTTTTTCAATTGGTCCTTATAAATATTAGAAAATACAGTTTCAAATACTCTGATCGTTTTATTTTTTTATTTTGATGCAATATTTGTAGGTATTATGTCAAAAGCATTTGTAAAGGTCACACCTACAACAGGGTCTCACATTCCCCCACTAAAATGTAGAGCTCTCCCTTTTTAACCTTATCTTCTCGAGATTTAAAAATAGAATAGTGCAGTGGGTGGTTAAGGTACCTACTTTAAGATTCTACTCATGTACTACTCTATTGACGATTTGATGATAAGATGAGAATAAAGTTGACGATCGGTCAAAATGATGTTCATGGAAATGGGTACGATATTCGAGTTATGTAGAAGCTTTTAAAAGAAGACAAGACGTAGCGAATATTAGGGTCCGTTATAAGTAAAGATGATGTAAAGAGAAAGGTGTCATGGAAACGGGCTGGTTATTCAATCAGGTATGAAGTTATACTGCATAATGATCAGCTGCCTCAAAATCTCAAGTACTGATATACTAATAGATTTATATTAAATCAAGGATTGGAAGTTAAAGTAGACATGGATGGGTCCATCCCCCTTGTTTCTTGTTCCACTTAAAATGGGTTGAATTGTTTGACGTGTTTCTTGTTTTCCAAGTCATCTTATATTCTACATCAATAAGTTGGTCATCATTTTCAATGTACACTGCTCCCTGGTGAATTCTTCATTGTAGTTGTCAATTTGGACACTAGGTTTCCATATATATTTTCTTGCTTAGTCCATCCTCTGTTAACAATTAACAAACTCCTTCCTTCTCTCCTCCTCTGCTGTTGTGATGTTGAATATTGGCAAGTTTGCATAGTCCGGTCAGGGTCATGTCACTGATATCTGGTCTAATCCATTTGTTTCCACGGAAATTCGTCAGCTTCAGAGACCATTTCTCAAGGTATAAACCACCTCTGAAGGTAAATCCAATGTTGCAATGACTGATCGTTTGATACAGAAAATACAGACTATATTTTCGATCAGGTAAACTGCTCACATTGTCCATCGGTTTTCAATCAAGGATTAGATTAACCTCAGCTTCTGCATCTCCTTTCAGCCATATGGTAGGGTAGGGATTGTTTTGGTAATCAAAAATTGGTGTTGAATCCTTAAAGATAATATTGTTCAGAAGAACTCCGTAGTGGTCAGATAAAGATGAAAATGAATAATCTCTACTCGAACATTTCCGGAACTTGCTACGATATTTTGGAGGGTTTAATAACGACAATGACGACCAACGCTACTCAACTCAACAAATTTTCTTTACCACTAACAGCCTATTATGAGATTTTTTGTCATAATAAAGGTAAAAATGCAAGGAAACTGTCTTCTACATGAACTGCTACTATAGCATTTTTGTCGATTTAAGTCAAATCACATTTTTTGGAGAAGGCAAAAAGCAAGTTTCAAAAGTTTATGACAATGACAAGGTCACGTGAAAATCTCAAAGATGATCGGAAAATGATATTATTCATCTCTTTTAGATCAATTTACTTGATAAAAACTAAAAAAATCAGTATTTATCTTCGTTTTCCCCCAAAATACTACACTACCAAAATAATTGGGTCTACAGGGTGTCCCACATCTTATTCATCTCTCTAGTTATTATGCGAGGTTTAAAAATATATGATTTTCGCATTTTTCGAAGATTCAAAAGCCATTGAATCGTTAAGCGCAAACGTAGAGCTTTCAAGCAAACAAAGAAAACTGATTCACGTACCTATCATCCTGCTCATCTGTTGGTGCTCCGCTATCATCGTCTTTGGAGACCTCCTCGGTTTCGTCTAGATCATCCTCGTCACCGAGTTTGCCATCCTTTATAAATAATAAAGATCGATAATCATAATTAAGTAATTTTGTTTAAAATACTATCGACTATCAAGCATTATGTATTTTACTTATCGATATACACTTAAATATACATATTCTTATTACCTGATCAATACGAAGAACGTCACTGTCTTCAACAGAAATGTTAAGAGCGTCTCCTTCGTTATCCTGAAAGAACAAATAAACATTTGATTTTAACATTTAATTAGTTATTGGTTATTAATTTTAATGTTTTCTGGTTTGTCCCCGTGAAAATTACCTCATCATCTGCAACTGCAAGATCTCCTTCTTCAATCACCTGGGTTTCCCCGTCATCCTCTATTTCCACTTCTCCTCCCTCAACATCCTCCTCCTCCACGTACTCCACGAACTCCTCCTCCTCCCCAACCGCCTCATCATTTCCACCCTCAACATCATCGGCAACGACGTTCCCCTCTTCAGTTTCAGTTTCATTCACTTCCTCATTCTGGTTATCATCTTGCTGCTCCTCTAGAATATCCTCCTCTTCCTCTTCGCCTTCTCCTCCTTCCACCAACTGCACGTCATTCGTCGCATCAAGATCAAGAACCTCGTCGACAACTACCGCTTCATCAGCATCTATACTCAACAGAAAAAATTACGCAATTACACCAACTACACACTACAATTAGTACCTAAAATGTTAAAATTCAATCAAAAGACGATAAGTAATCATTATTTACCTGTCACATCGACTTTCTTATCGTCAGCTTTACTCCCATTTTCAGTAACGGCGTTCCCGTCCTGGGAAGACGTCTCCTCGTGATGCTAAAAAACAGAAAAACACATTTACATTATATTTTTGAATATATCCAACATGTCCGATAATTAATGACGACCATATGTGGTATCTAAAACCATTTTATGTTTAAGTTTAAAATATAATTAAACTACAGATGTCAAGCCAAACTTAACTGGAACTACTGGTGTAACGATTTCTTGACTCATTTATAATCAGTACTTATCAACTAAATGTTCAATTTAAAATAATAAACCCCTAACTAACAACTAATATTACAAGTCTAAAGCTACAATCAACTCATCTAAAGTCTAAACTGTGCACTACAATTGTGCAATTCCCAACTATACATGTCGTAAATGTAAAGTCGTAAACCGTCTTCAACGCATCCTTGACTTTAACTCAATATCTTTACCTTTACCTTGCCATTTGCTATACAAACCCCGAATTGAATAGCCATTGTCTTCTGTCAATTTATTGCAAGTTTGTCTCAATCTCAATGCCATGCCTCCTAACCTTGACGTGCTACATTTTGACTGGCACTATTCTTTGCAAAACTTATCCCCTATATTTAACCATGCATTTTTTAATTACCAATAACATAACGCAATAAAATAATCTACAATTTTTCAATGGCCAATCAATAGACTCCACACTAGTTCACAATTAGGTACCTATTTACAGCTTCTATTCTTTACAAGTAGGCATTACAAAATTACCTAAATACCTTACTAAATCAATGAATTGATGTACTTTATCAGTGATTTATGTGCAATTAAGAGTTTTAACTATTTGTCTCAATGTCAATCTTATAATGACTTCTGTATACATTTCATCCAAGATGCCAAACAATTAGATCTAACTACTTTCTATCTTTATAAAATGACTTACTCATCTTTATCTTTATACTCATACCGGAAAAACTAATTACAATTAGGTACTAAATATTAACATATAATTTTATAATTTATATAATAATTACCTTAAGAAGTCTGTCAATCAAAACCAACTTGGTTCCTTGTTTCTCCAGTCCCAGTTTCCCCAGCTCCAGCCTTAGATCCGCCACCTTCATATTCGTCAACTTTGTTTTAAGGTCAGCCATTATTTAATTGTTTGGTAGAGGACCAAACCACTAAATATAACACCTTCTCCCGTTTCTACCAAACAGCTTATTATCTTATCTAAAAATCTCTATATTATTTCCTATCAACTAAATATTTTTAACTTTAGCTATCCATAAAAACCCCAAACTAAACTCTAATTTTTATAATTAACTATTAATTTTTAAAACAAGATAATATTTGAAAGAATTTATTTGTGCTTAATAAAGACGACGATCTTTCTATCTTGTTCACGCTTCAGTGCAAAACAGAATTGTGTAAGATGAGCAGATACACAAAGATAAATGGCAGAAGAACAAGAGTCTCTGGTCTCCGTACAAAACTTTAAAAAATATATATTTCACGACGTTATCCTCTGTCTCTATTCTCTATCCTGTGCCTATACAAGCCACAATCTCTTGGTTACTTTTCGAAATGGAAAAATTGGAGCAATTTACATAATTTTCAAACATAAAGCAGGCAATATACCAAGCTAATATACTTGCTCATGTTGAAACTCTCACAAGCAGGCATGGCAGACTATAATATGTTGTTCAGTATTATAATAGCAGCTTGGAAGAAAAGTACCTTATATAATAGTACGGTATAGTATAGTATACATTACATTACATCCTCTACTGTCGACTGTCACTGAAATACCTTTGAAAATCCATGCAGCAGGCGAATAAATAACATTGTGATATACTTTATCTACTTTGTTAGAAATATACGGAGATAGATACATAATCTGTGCAACGTTTTCGTTATAGTTGACCGCATCCACCTACAAAATACAAGGTGATAAGTATAAAACTATCTTTGTGCTTTGTACTTTATGGGCGAAGCCTTACTTTTGCAGAAAATGCTGCCTCCTCCACAAAAAGTCCTTCTCTTTCTGTTCTAGTTTCTATTTTTTTCTTTTTTTCCCATTTTACTATTTTATCAAGGTTTTCTGGAGAAGGGAAGCGGATGATATAAATATGCAAATGATTTCATTTTTTACAATAATATCAACCTATTAAGATTATTAGCAGGAAGCTATGAACTATGAACCAAGCTAAAAATGAAAAGGATAAATAAATGCAAATTTTTATTTTCAATTTAAACCTTTGATCCTTCTTTATTTCGATTTTTTTTTCTCTTTCTTTCTTTTTGATATATTAACATGTAATTTTTTACTGTACATAACATAATCATATTTTAAATTATACACGTAGACCATAGCAGTTAGCAGGTTACAATTTAATATCCATTTTTTTTTGTTATTAGCACAGGTAATTATTAAATAATATTTTTAGTAGAATAATATATTAATGCACAGATACATTTTTCCTCTGTTTTCTTTACTTTCTTAACAGATTTTTTTTGTGGTGGTGGTAACTTTTTTAAACCTTGTTTCAAGTTTTTTCTCTTTTGAAAAGTTTTTGACTTCTTTTTTAAATCAAAGATTAAGTTATACGTTTTTAACGAGAAAACAAAATAAAATAATAGCTTAAACAAGATTATTTAAAGATGATATGTTTGAATGACAAAAAATATTTATCTCTTTATCAGGTTTTTGCACATTTTCCCATACATTCAGGATTTATAAATAGTAGAAACAAAAAGCAATTTAAAAATAGCTGCTTAGAAATTAACAAACAATTTGCATATTTTTAACCTGACAAAATTTTCTGTTTCGTTTTACTTCGCGCGCATTAAATTATGCGTGTATTTCCGCAACAATCAATATCAATCCATGTCTTTTAATTGTATACTTTTTTCCGTTATTATTGCACTAATCATAAAACTGTAACAATTTATTAAACTGATGATTGTTTTTTTTCGATTCTTGATCTCTGCAATAATCAATCTTCCAATCTTTATCTCCTTCCTACAAAAAACATTCACTTTACATTAATTATAGATATAGTTTTTAAGTCATCTTCCTTTTTATTACTAAATATAACCTTTTTTATAGTCAAGTATAACAACAGACTATTTTTTAAACTACCAACTATTCAATTATATAATTGAAGTATATAATTTGAAGGTATTTTTTTTATTAAAAGGTAAAGATTTTTTTAAAGGTATACTAATTTCTATGCCCAAAAAAGACGCGAGTTTTTCCAGTCATTTCTTTTTCTGTTTTTAAATATTTAATATTTATGTACTTGGTTTAATACGTTTGGAATTGCATTTTTTTATTTTATGAAGTTTCAGTTTTACTTTTCTGCTGATATATAATTTTTTTTTCACAAAGTGTGTAGAAACCTTAACTGTTTAATTAACTTTTTTTTGAAAAGGTAAGTTATAAATCTATGTTCTCTGCTGCATTATTATTTACTTTTTTTGGTACTACTTTAAATACATAATTTAAACGTCTTCTAGGGAAAAAATTGCTGTTATCTGGAGTCATTTGGAACAAATAGTTAGGTACGAAAAAGGAGCGTATATTTTAATATTAGAGCAGTTAATTAGTTTAGTATTTAAATATTTTTTAGGACAAGACAACAAGTGGATGACGGAAGTGAAAAAATGATAGAAAAAATCATTTAAAAAGTATAATTTTCAAATATTATTGTTCATTTTGCAAATAAGTATTTTAACTTTTTTTCTTGGTTTTAAATGTTAATTATAATTATATACTTGTTTAGTTTATCTTTGAGGAAATTATATTGATTGACTTAGATTTTCCTCAAAGATAACAAAAATAATAATTATAAATATTACATATATTTTTATGCCCGTTCACAACAAAATATTGTTATTATTTCACAGTAAACATTTATAGTAGGATTATTATGTTTTATAGCGCTTTAAATTTAAGTTACAATTAACTTTTAACGTACTTAAAAGATAAATCCGTTTTTTATTTTCTCCCTTCGTTCGGTTTGCTACTAAATAAATAATTTTTTTTCTTTTTAAACAAATACAATTGTTTATCTCAGTTCTGGTATAATAATATGTGTGATTTGCTTTTCTTTCTGAAGAAGTAGGTATTTATTTAAATGGTCCTGAACCTTAGTTTTTAATTGTAAAATACACTTTGGTTTTAAACGGTTTTCTCAAATAAGTTAAGCCACGATATATATATTTTGCGCGGTGGCTTTAGGTTTAATGATGATGAGGCTCAGAACCTGAAAATCAAAAAAGTATAACGATTTAGTTTTTGACCGTTAATCAAATAATTTATATAAATTTTTAAGAAAAGTTAGTAAAGATTTCTTACCGAAATAGCTATAAATTCTGTTTCCGACTAAATTTTGTAAATTAAATCTTTCCTTTTTATTCGTCCTAAAGTTGAAACAGTTCATCTTGTGCTTTTTCTAATTTTCTCAGGGAATATCTTAAATGTCTGCCTTGAGTAGTGATGGAAGTGCCTGAACCCGAGTGTCTATGATCCGAACTCTCCCCATCCGAGTCAAAGGTGACCCAAGGACTCTGCTCGCCATGTTGACTTTTCGACTCCTTAGACTTAGCCCTTATCCTACTCGACGCAATCGCACTATCTATTCTAGAAAGGAAGTCCTTCGCAGACTTTTCCGAGTAATCGACAATTCTCGAACCAGAAGACTGTGACGTTGGGGACAAAGGATTTGACAATGTTCCGTTACTCATTGAGCTATCAGGTCGACAAGAATTATTCGCCGTTAAAACGACATGTCCATTTGTAGCACTAACAATAGAACTTGAGGATGGGAGGTTACCCCTCCTCTTCCCCTTTTTTGGAGAACTATCACCAAACATTGTTTCCTCCTCTTCTTCTTCTTCACCATCTTCATCTTCATCCTCCTCAAAATCCTCTTCATATTCCCCTCCAGTGCTATTGTTGCTAGCACCGTTAGAACCTAACGGTACAGGATGACTATTTGATGAAGAATGAGGATGATTAGAAGCATGAGGTCCTCCTCCTCCTCCAACAAAGTTTAACGACTCCCCTCCAAATCCCACTTCCTCCTCTTCACAGTTCTCCCAATTGTCTCGACAGTCTCTTTGCTCCAAGTATTCATCACAGAGGGGATGACTCCAATTGGAATTGTGAGTTCGACTACTCCGACTACCATTGTCACTATCAAGTCGTTGAAGACATTGTGGCAGAGATCCATCGTTTTCGTTATCCAAACTGGAGGTTAAGTCAGCCTCAGTGTCTGAGCAAGATGTTCGGGAAGAGCACTCGCCCTGTTGACTTCCAGAAGATCCGTCCTGGCCGTTAGTACCTCCTCCTCCATTAGCTCCGCCCACAACGGGGATTAATAGCTTGTCCCTGAGAAAGAGGCTGTCATTGGTCCAGAGGTTGTTCGCTCGACGAATCTGCTCCGTCTGTTTCAAAACAAACAAATATTTAATTCAAATTCTCAAAAGCCATTAGCCAAAAACTATAATTTAACGAACTTACTGTCACTCCAAATTTGACTGCCAGTCCCTGCATGGTGTCACCCAACTGCACATTATAAACTACAACAGGCTCATTAGGTTTCTTGAATCGGGAAGAAGTGGCTCCATATTTCTTTTGACCTTTTGCCATCGGTCCAAACGCAATTCTCTCATCTCCACCACTGTATTCCATATCTCCAACATTGACGAATATTTTGTAGCGCGAAATTGTTCCGGCGGATAGAGTGACCACTGATGAAAAACAAGACAAATTTACAATAATTATCCAAAATCTTTAGCAAAATCCACAGAAAAACCACACGTCTTATTATAAACTCCTCTGGAGTATCACGAGCAGCTAATTGTTCAATCAAAGTTAAACTTGAAGAATGACGACAGTTATGACAAGTACGAGCACCAGACCAATCAAGATAACTTTCAAGTGCTAATAAAAAACTGTTTGCTTTTAACGGCGGCGGTGGTGACGACGATGATGATGATGTTGATGACGACGGGAGAAAATTAGTAGTCAACAAGAGAGTCATGTCTGGAGGAATGCAGTCATTACGAGTAATATAGGTAGTTATTTAGGTTTAAGTTTAGGTTTAGTAGATTTAGGTACATTTCATTTATTACGTATTATCTCCTGATGTCGTCAAAAGAGATAGCAGCTTTAACAGCAAAATATGACGATGAAGATGAAACGTGATGTTTGATCATTTCATGACGAACTTGTTGAGGAAGAGATAAATGATTGCTTGTAATGTTATCAGTAAAAGTTTAAACGTTCTTTTTTATGTCATCTTCTTTATCTTTGGAGCAGCAGCACCCATAAAAAATGGAAAGTTGTTGGAAGTTCACATTTGTAATTAATTATCTTTTATGCCAAGTTTTTATTATGTAAAAGGCAAGGCCTAAATAAATTTCCATTTGATCTCTCCATAATAAATGGTGACCTTTATATGATTATAAGGAAGAGAAGATGTGATCTTTAAAAGAAAACAAAAAAAAACACTTTTGTTTTAGTTTCAATTATGAATTGAATGAATTAGAAATCATGGAAAATGGCGACTGCGGTAGATCAGTTTTTTTGTGTGAGGCGACTTGATATTTGAATCGCAAACACACAAGCACAATGCTAATATAGCCACCCACTTTGGAAATATCACATGCCAGAAAAACAGCTAAAGAGACAAACTGCGAAGTTGACAAAAATATGGGATCATTACATAAAATCTTTTTTTAATTGCTCTCTTTAGTAGAGGCTAATCCCTCTCAAAGGATTTTCATTTCCCATTCATCCAATAAAAATACTGATCTTTGCTAACCAAACAGTTGTTCAGCTTAAACTTAAAATTTTGCGTGAATATGGCATATGGATAATAATATGATATATGGTAAACTAGTAAACTGCTAAACAGCAAAAAATCCAATCGTTTTTATTATATTCTATTTTTGAACTATAATTTAACGTCTGTCTTTCATGTCCTCTTTTTAAAAAATATTTTGCACACGATTATCTTTTGCACGAAATACCAATCAACCATGCAGAAAAAGACAGAGAGAATATCAATCGATTAAAAAACCAACTTTAATTTTTTTTTGTTAAATATGTGCATAAACGATTATGTTACTTAACCCTTTCATTATACATTATTCTCCCACATTCCTACACACACTTACAAACACACTTATATTTTAACTTTATTTAACAGTACTTAACTCCTCCGCTCTCTTTTCTCCTCTCCTCTATTATTATTTTATTTTATCAACCAGCCAGACAAAATATTATTATTATTTTAACCCTTTCAAACACATTGAAAAACCCAAAATGTGTTTATTATTTTCAATGTGTGTAGGCTTGGCTACCATCCACACATGAATAAAGACACTAACCCGATCTGTGTGTACTTTTTCTTCATTTCATGTTAGTTATCAACTTTCAGAAGAGAGAAACCATACTATTTCAGATCACAGATCACACAAAAAATACCAACCAAACATACATAAAAGCAAAGGCCTTTCCTATAATATTATCTGGACATGCACACATTGTATTTGTATCTCTGAGGTCTCAACTCAAGTCTGAACATTCTTTCGAGTTTCATGAGAGATAATAAAAAAATGTGTGTGTTTGTAAATTTGTAAAGCTACTCAACTGGAAAAACTTGTGCTTATGGACAAAAACGGGTTGAAAAACATATTGAATGAAAACGAGACAGAGAGAGATGGAGACAGAGCACATGCACCAGAATAAAAATAGCCCTTTTAACTCTGATCTGCTACTCTACTGGTTATTTAGTTTTTGGATTTGGGATGATGACGATCATTTAGAAATAAAACGGCATATGATCATCTTTTATAGCTTAATTATTATTTTTTATATGGAACGGATAAAGGATAGAAAATTGTGCAAACGTTAGCTGCTGCTGTTACAGCTGTGAGTCAATTTAGCTTTAATAAAAATCTATAAATTAATATAAAATATTAATTATACTTACTTGTCAAATATAATATGGTGGTCTGACTTGCGACGATTAAATAATATTTTTTGATGAATATTAGCTTTGTCTTTGTGTTTTTATGAGAAGATGAAACGAGTATGAGTAGATTGACAGAAGGAGAAAAGATAGAGATAAAACTTGGTTCTATGAATTTCTTTTATGAATAAAAATAAAGTTGATATAAAAATATATATATGGATTTACTTTAGTGTGTAGGCGTCAAACAGGATGACGTTGATGATTTTAAGAGAAAACGCTGATGTACAGCAATATATTGCTGAATATTAATAAAAGAACCAGAGATATGGTCATGTATTTAGCACAATAGCACAAAAAACTGAGATTTAAACTTTAACTCGTCAATTTAAACTGCTCATAAAGTACATTCACTTTTTTAAACTGTTTTCAAAAAAACGTATATACGGTTTTGCATTAAAGAGCAAACACAAACATGAATGAAAAAAGTTTTGAAACAATTTTTGGTGTTTGCAAACTTTTTTTGTGTAAAAAACTACTATATTTGCACTTACTTTTACGCTGTTTCATACATTATAAAAGTTAAAAAAGGCTAATTCAACATTCACAAAACTATAAACGCACAATACAACATACAGCATCACCATTTATGTTTTTGTGCTTTCTGATTCTAACTGAATTTCAATCCTTTTGTTTGTCGACGTATCCATCTACGTTACTTGTGTGGTTTTCTAGTTATTATAGTACATTTTTTATAGTACTCATCATTATCATGCTACTTGACTAGTCTGAATAGGCGTCATCATATACTAGATTCTGTTCTAGCCAGGAAGCAAATTATTATAGGCACGAGTGAATCATCGTCATCGTCGTCATAATCATAAAATGCTAAAGGCTAAAGTCGAATAGGATGATGCACACATACAAATCATTCTAAAGTCTAAACTGAATACAAACAATATGTTATATTTTTCTTTATTCATCCTACACTATAATTCTTTAATGTTAATTTAGTATGCAGTTATGTAGTCGGAATATTATAAGAAATATTGTTTGTTTCTTTTGATAGTACTTTATAGTATTCTTATGTCTATCTATTTATTATAAAGAAGACAATCGTAAAATAATAGCACGTCATAATATATAAAGCCCGTCGTATTATTTCATGATGAAAATCCTTCTTGGCAAAAATATGTGTGTCAGTAGAGATGATTATGTTGCATTGCAAAGATAATTTGCTGATTATTATTTTAACATGATGTAAACGCCGTATCTCAATTTCATGTACATTGTTATATGCGTAAAGTAATGACTCTAAATTGCGATGATAGGTACCTACATACCTCTACTCTCTACATTTTTACTGCAATTTACTGTTTTATTTTATTGTATGTTTTTGAAGCGTAACACATTTAGGTATTAGGTAAGCAGTGAGCATTCACCAGTACTTTGAAGAGCAGGTGCTACTACTTATCTTAAACGGACGCCGTGCCTTGCCGATGTTTTTCAATTAATGATTCTTTTTGAAGATGAAGATGAGATAGCAGTATATAGGCAGACTGCAAATTTGTAAAAGTTGGCTTAAAAATATAGTGCAGCGGAACGCAAATTGCAAGCATGAAAAATGAACGCTACTTAATTTTTCATGAAGAAAATTTTCTTGATCTTGATATTACACCTGAACTAATATTTTCCCATCGTTACCTAAAGACCTACATTTTTTTTGAAATCTTCAAAATATTTTGTAAATAAAAGCATAATGATTTGTTTCATTAGTTTATATAATGAATTCTAAGCCACATGTACTTACGTCATAATATACCATATGGATCCAGAAAAACAGTCTTAATCCAAACAAATAAAAATGGCTTGAGAAAGACCCAACCATACGATGCTATCAGTTTTTTCTTTAAGTTTCTCATTAGCTATTATTTATTCATATTATTGTCTAATAGCTTTATATAATATTCTACGCATTTATCATGCTAATCTCTGGTATTTACCAACATGTAGAGAAGCATCATCATGTCATGATTGTCATGTGAGCGCATTCCCCCGTATGAAAAGCATGCAAGCCATATATCACGTTTCACACGTTACCTCTAACCAATAACATATTGAACGCCATTGCATGACTGCATCAACTTCTCTCTCCCTTTTTGGTCGTTAGTCGTTATTGGCAGATTACACGTTATGTTTACATTGTCACCGCTTTTCGCCTGTATGTCTCCTCAACAAAAACCGCGTATAACTCCAAAAAAATATACATATTTACTCTCGTATTTTCCCATCAACAAAAAAACCCATGTGATGTGATATTTGATTCTTTTTTTTTCTATAGAAAGTCAACATAAAATATATATATTTGGCAATATCACTGCATATTGGAATCATGATCATGATGATGATGATGATGACCAATGACCAGTGTGGTTCTTTTGGGAATTGGGAATAAAATACGTGGAGAATAAAAGGGCAGAAAAGAATTGCATGGTCAAAAGTGACGTTCACTCAAGACTCAAGCTCACGTCTAAAAAATATTGGTTTCGTTTTTTTTGTATGGGTTCTTACATGAAAATGGAATGTTATTTGGACGACGACGACATTTTGAATCAGAATGATTGGGGGACATAGGTTTTATCTGGAGATTTCTGATGTTTACCAACTCTGACTAACCGTTTATTTCTGTGTGTAAGGGGAAACCGTTAGACGTGACTGGCAGATATCCTTTCATTTTCTATTTGATTGTTAGCTCATTCAATTACGAATTAAGGAAGTAGTGGTAGCAGTTTTATGGTGTTGCTTTTATTTGTCTGTCTGTTCGGATTGTTGTCTACAATATACAAAATGTTTCCAATTTCATATAAATATTTTATTGCAGTTTTACTGATTACGTCGCTACCTTTTTACACCGAGTTATTCCCTTTTTAGGAATAGGCATTTAAGCCAAGTCCAATAAGAAGCTTAAAGGTCTCGGTTTCACTGATTGCATAATCATTTAAGTAGATTCTTTTCCCAAGTAAATACATCTCTCGATATGTTTTCATAGTAAATTGGAATAATGATTTTATCCAATGTCATGGGAAAAAGAACAGAAATTCATGACAAAATCCCAACAACTACAAAAGAGCCACACCGTGACTTTCACCAAAAATTACACAATATAAGCTTTCCTTTCTCCAGAAAATTCTACACTTTTCCAGAAAGGTGGCACCGAATCCTTCTGGTTTTCTCGTACGGACAGCCTTTCACAACATTTTTACTCAACCATTTATTTCCACCGTTTGGAGGCACTAGCTCCTATTATCCAGCAAAAGTTATGGGGCTACTTGACAAAATCGTATAACAAATAACATGAAAAAGTTCTCACAGATTCAGTATATCGCTGTCATATCCAATTCTCCTAATACTACCCATCTTTAAAATCCAAACTCTACAATATAAAATGCAATCTTACTATTTAGAATAAACAGATTAAAATATTAGCGATCTTCAATAATAATCCATCTAAATGTAAAACGACTCCAAAGTAAAATACGTATAAATCGAGTCTAAAAAGCGATATAGGAGGCCGAAAGAAAGCTTTCTCCATTTCAATAGAAACCTCTCAACTTTGAAAATGGTAATTTATGATGATCAGTTTCGCTGATGAAATTTCGTATTCACTTTTAACACACTTTTCAGCACTTTTTTCATCATCATCCTACCATCATTCCATTTTATCATGTCAATACCATCAAATCAGCAAGTTCTCAAGCATTTTTAACTCGATCCAAAATAGTCTTCTGACATTTTCACAAACGAGATTGATGACTCAAGAAGCAATAAACAAAAGTGAAAATTCATTCATCAAAAACTTTATATATCGCTGATCTTGTTCAGGTAATCATTGTCTGCGTGTCATCAATTTTTTTTATCATGTTATCTCGTTATGTACTCGTATCTTCAAAAAAAGCACTCTTTCAACCAGTCAGTCAGTCAGTCAAAAACGAAATGGGTTATACGTTTAAATTATGGAATCAAGCCAACCGGCAAAAAATATATTGAGCACAATTTTTTTCCTTCAAATATTTTAGATTAGGAGGATGCTTTTTACATGAATAATGCATAAAAAATAATAATAATAATAATAAAAGTTAAGATATATTCCAAAACATCATTTTCAACCTCTACGTAAAAAATGTAAATGTAAAATTGTCATTTTCAGCGAATATTTTCATCTAATTTGGTATCCTACAACATCCTATGTTTCCTTGTAAGTAATAATGTCAATACAGGACGGATATAATCGAAAAGATCAAAATATTTATGAATTAGCTTAAAAACAACAATATAACAGCACTATATACTCGTAGATTAAGGCTTCTCAAATTTTAACAATGGTTTATCAATCAATTTTTGAATATTTCAAATTTCAACCCGATTCCATTTTAAAATACAAAGCTAATTACCAACACCAAAGACAAATGTAGTCTATTATGTAATTATACTATCTTCCTCCTCTGGATCATCAACGTCAAAACCACCCTCTCCAAAAGCATATTTTCAAAATTCTAACCGACTTAATACCAAACCATAAAGTAAATGTCATTAAAATAGCCTGCGGTGAACGGTGAACAGTAGACCAAGCACATAATCCTATTGTCAAACTGTTAATAGTCCTTTACCACCATTTAAAAAACAGTGAGATCATTATGCTGCTATTTTAATAATACACCATAGTACAATTTCCATATATTTCCATGAGTCAACCTCATTATAACTTAAAGATTGCGATGATATTATAACGCCATGAAGGAAAAATCCTTGCGGTGATTTCGCTCAAGGTAGAGTCTAAAGACGTAGAGGTCGTTCGAAAAAAATTTATCTCAGAGTTGTCGTCACACTTTTCCAGTATTATTTTTAAATAGTAAACTTTTTAAAAGACTATAATCATCTTTATAGTTGCATAGCAAAAGTGATAATTGAAAGAAGTTTTTTTCTCACAAAAATTATTATTAATATATTTTCTTCTTGTGTCATTAAGGCTTGAAGGCAAGTTTTAATAATAATTTTCTTCTGGAGAATATAAACCTTCAAGGCAAAACTTTTAGTTTTTTAGTTTTCCTTCCTCTTTGACTTTACTTTTTTGCTAATGTCCTTTCCCACTTTTAGAACCGTAAACAATAAAAAATATACGTATTGCATTTGCATTTAAAAAGTGTGCAAAGCCGTTAAAAACCGTTAAAAAATGATTATGAGTCTCCTCACAGTATTTTAAGGAAGAAGAGGAGGATATTGTTTGCCCAGTTATTTTTCTTTTTTAAAAACTTTTTAAATATCCTGTGCAATTTAAAAAGGATGTAAACCAGAGACACATTAACACCCCCAAAATATAACGTTAATATAATTATATTTTGCATAATTTGTGTGGCAATGATTGTAATCTTAATATCATTACTTTCTCTGGAGTAAAAACAGAAGAGGTTTTACTGCTTTTTTGGAATTATCTTTAGTCGGCATCATAATTACCAGGAAAAAAAACTACCACAGTAAATTAGAGTGATCATCATGAACTTCCGTTTAAAATATCTTGATGAAAAGTTATATCAACTGACTACATTTTTATTTTATTTTAACCGCTAATGTACTTTAGTTTAGTTTACTAGACTAAATGAATTGCGCATATTATAAAACTATAATTTTGAAGACTATATAACTTTTATATATTTTCTAGAGACAGTATGCAAATTACCCAAGAAACAGGATGTCAAACTAAAGCTTTGTCATTTGTTTGAAAAAAATATATCCTTTGTTCTTTATGCAGAGCTTTTAGATAGTGAAAACCGTTGAGACCGCGACCGTTAAAGCCCCGAAAAAAAATGTCATAGAGATTGTGAAGAAGAAGTGTGTTGTGGCGATGATAAGTTTTTTTTCTTCTTAATTTTTAGGCTCTATTGTCATGGCTTCCTTCCGGCTACGGTAGACGACAAAAAAAAATCTCCGTATTTTTTCGGTGAAAATGTGTGTGTGTGTGTGGTTCTGATTAGCTTTAACGGTCTAACGGATTATTATTAAAAAAAGAGGCGGTTATTAATGCAAAGAACGTTTTCTCGATGAAAAGAAAAGTTAGCGGGTATACGTGCCGCTTTTGTTTTCTAACATTTTGGATGACATTCTTCTCAAAAACTTTTTTTTCGATGTTGAAAAATTATTTGAATATTTTTATTCAAAAAAATCAAACGCTATTTCCATCGGAGTTTCTCCGACTTTATAACTTTTCGTCTTCAAGAAGAAAAGTGTGTCGGAATGCATGTCTGTTGTTTTCTTAAAGAAAGTTTTCAAGAGCAAAAAAATATAGGGAATTGGAATATTGGAAAGTAACTTTGAAGCTTGCTATTTTGGAGATATTGATAAAAAAATGAAAGTATATTTGGATATAAAATGTAGTGTTTTGACTAAAAAGAAATGAAGAGATAAGTCGAGGATATATTTTGACTTGCCTTTTAAACTTTTCATTCCTGTTTTTTTCATCTTTTTAGAAAAGTTCAGCGACTGGAGAAAGATGAGAAAGCTTTATTCCAAATTTAAAAAAAGAGAAATAGGGTAGTGTAGTGTAGACTTGTGGACATTTTTAGTTTTTTAAAAAGTTTCCTGCATTCTGGGCAATGGTGATAATAAAAAAAATGTTTTTAAACTAAGAATTCTTCCCTTGAGATCGCGAAAATAGAAATTGTATACGTTTTTCAGACAGTTTTGGAATGAAATGGGCATTTTTGCTTGTATACATAATACATATTTTAGGTAAACGGATGGAATGAAGTGCCACTGCAAAACTTATTTTTTAAAATGTTTTTTGTGAATTAAAGTAGTGAATACTCCTTCTGATTTTGATGGTTTTATTAATTTCAATCAAAAGAAAAATCCTAACAAAAAAGTATGTTTATTTGACATCTGAATCCGATGACGATATAAAAGATATGCAATTTGTTCGAATTGTTATCAGGTAGCTTTTGTTTTTTAAAACTATTCAGGTTAAGATCTATTAGCATCATCGTCATTGTCAATTTTCATCTCCTTTCCCACACACAATTCAATTTTAATCAAATATCTTTTCATAAACAGAAAACTTGGAGATAAATGACATCTCTCCAAGAAACGAATGCCACCTGAATTAGATGCGTAAAAAAACAAATGAAAAAGTAGAATTGATCCTTGAGCATTGACATTTCAAAACTTGGATTTCATTTGTGTTTTGTGAAAAGAGGAAAACTTTTTGAAAGCAAAATAGTTTCCTCGTTAGAAGATGCAGAAAATGAAGAAGAAAATTAACTTACAAGGAGACATGTGTGAATGTCAGTTGTTACTATTAATGAATTTTGTGATTACATCATACTATGATGGAATATTAATTAAATTTTACATTAAGATTTACAAGCAATGTCTACTGACCACTTGATCACAATACTGGTTAAGTAGTTAGGTAATTAGCATTCCACTAATATGCATCGATTTTCAAAACAATATGTTCACTTCTTTTGAGAATGTTGGCTAAATTTCTTGGAAATATTTTAGCATCTAAATACTAAATTGGCCGTCCATAATAAACAACTGGTCAATTTTGAACGAGAGCTGAGAAAAGATAACTAATGAAAATATTTTTCAGCATTTTCTAGCAAAAAGCTGGCAAATATTTCATCTGGAATGTTTGCATCTTCCTTCATCTTCTTTTAAAACCGGGTGAGCAAAATATATTAAAAGAAAAAAAATGAGAAAGAGTTGAATGCCGTGAAATAACTTTTTGACTGGGGGAAAATTTATACATTTTTATGCATTTTTTCTTGTGCCTTCTACGCCGAATTTTCCGTTTTCAGGCAATTTTGACGTTTTCCTATAAAAATATATTCAAAACTTTGCACAAAACTTTTTTTCTTTGCTGCTAAATTTGAAAAGTTAAATGGACGCCCAAAAAATAGTGTATCTATATAGCAGCCTAAGTATCAAAATGATCTGCAAGTATAAATAGACCAAAGGCAGTTGAAATAGAAATGGAAACAAAAGACCATGAAATTTATACTTAAGACTTTAAAGACTGAAAAGATCTCTGAATATGATGAAAGATGCTGTATAAAAGGAACATGATCTTCTTAAAAAACTAGTTTTCGGCTCTTTCAAAAAATATAATAAACGCTTGTTCATCCATCCTCCAAAGAAACTTTAAAAAAGTATTTTTAGTGATATAGCTACAAACATAAAAATATATATTTTCCGGCGTTGTTGCTACTGATTTTTTTT
>JAQFYG010000593.1:0-27637 GCA_034694325.1 Entomobrya corticalis | reverse complement strand
ACATATTACAACCAGAAACAACCCCGGCGAAGCCGGGTTTTTACATTACATCTGGCACTTATCTACCTCGGTATTTAACGATTTATTATATAATGTATTGTCTATATCTATCATGATTTATCGCCTTGTGTTTGCAAATCGGCTATTGTTGAAACTAAAAGACGTTACTAAAATTAATTTCAAGTATCGTTTCAAATCTCTTAAATACATTGAGCTTTTCAGACTAATTTAGACAACTTGTTCTCTCCATGTCTCTACTATGCAGTAACATTCAAACCAAATTTTTCATTTTTATATATCTTAAATTTTTTGTTAAACTGACTTGACAACTTGCACATTAGACAAAATAGTTTGTACAAAATGTTATTTACGTAAACGCAACTGTGTAAATTCGAATATTCAATGCTTTTGTATTATAAGATTTGTTTCATTACAATGATTTTATATTTATTTTAAACTTTTTTACCTTTGTAATGAGTCTAAATGTAAGTAGAAAGCATGAAACTTAGTCTACCGAACTGTATATATAACGAATATAAATTGGTGAGGTGTATAAATCATAGTCATAAAAGTGAGATGTAATACACTAGGTAGTGTGTTAGCATGAGAGCAGCAACTTCCGTAATTTTCTCTAAGTTCTTGAACACAATAGTCAAAGTTATATTTGAGCATGAGCAGCAGCAGCTAGCAAGTGTCGTCAATTTTCTTCAGTAAAATCCAGATTCTAAAATAAATATCAAATGAAAATTTTTTAAATTTGTTCTTATACAGTCAAAATCATCAGCTATGTGTTTAAGAGAGAAATTTGTATGAAATTATATACATATAAAAAGGAAAAAAGCACGGCAATCATTTTTCAACAACAACACTTTCATTTGATCGATTTATTTCCCACAAGTACGATAAGCTGAACAATTTCTAGAAAATCTTTCATTTAAGTAGTTGCTGTTATGTTAATATGATCATTTTAGTTTGTATGTGCAAACATGGCGGATATTAAAAGAAGTTGGGTAAACCCAAAGGTGAAAGGATCTTTGTCAGGTGCTAGCACTTTTTATCTTAATCGAAAGGCGAAACATAGTTATAAAAATATCGTACAAGAATTAAGGAAGGTCGACAGCTATTGGAAATTCGTGACTGCAAGACTTAAATTTCGACGTCTTAAGTACATAGTACATTTTCCAAACTTTATGTACTGCAGTGATCTTATTGATGTGCAGCGTTATGCCAAAGAAAACAAACCTTATCGTTACATATGTCTATTCATAGACTTGTTTTCAAGAAAGGTAAGTTATTTATCAGCATAAATTAAAATTATTGTTTTTATTGCGAATTTATATTTCTCAGATGTTTTGCTACCCGCTTGCCAAAAAAAAACCTCAAAGTATTGTTGCGGCTATTTCGAAGCTTTTAAAGGAAACACGTCTTGCATATCTTCAAACAGATTTAGGTGATTGACATGTACAAAAATCTATATTTGAATGGTATAAACATCAATGTGAACCATCTTGAAATCAGGAACCGAGTATACCTCAAAAATTACGCAGGAATTCCTCAATTATAAGAATATCGCATGGTTTAACACGTTCAGTGAAATAAAGACATCACACTGTAAGCGTAGTATTTCGACGTTTATGCAAACATTTTTGCGATTGTTTTCAAATAGAAAAACGAATTAATGGAAAGATAGACTTAAACTAATTGTCAAAAGCTACAACTCCAGATTTCACAGATCCATTGGATTATCACCTTTAGAAGCAGGGAAAGAACCTAATCACGAACGTGTTTGGCAGAAGCTTTATGGCAAATATTCACAATAAAAAACTCCTACGCCACGTTTCAAAGTAGGTGATAAATGCAGAATATCTATTAATAAAAATCAGTACGAGAAAGGATATGCTCAAAAGTGGTCAGATGAAGTATTTTCTCTTAACAAAGTAAATTGTACTAATCCACCCACATATACCATAGAGGATAAAGACGGCGAGACAATCAAAAAGGTAAACTAGCTATTCAGTTTTCTAAATAATATGTAAAATATCGAAATATACAAAGCAATACACATTTTAGGTCAATTCTATCAGCCGGAGCTAATGTTAGCATAATGGAAGATGGAAGTTACTTGACGTTGTCATCGTTTAATGCAATAGAAGTGGACTCAACTAATTCACACTCAAACTATACAACGGTTATATCAACTCCACTAAATTTCAACCATCCTCATGCCGTCGGATTAGCAGAAGTTTTCTTTACACCTACCAAAAGTTTGTTTGCAAAATTAGATGACAGACAAATGACCTTAGTAATAACCAAAGAAGCTGACATTAGCTTGAATATTACAAAAGAAAAAGGAATAGTGCTTGATATTAACAGTTTTAATAAAATATGTGAAAAAGACGGAATCAAAGCTGAAATTGGTCAATACGTTTTTAAAAATAAAATACACTACGCTGTAAAAGTAGATTATCCCTCGTTCAATGGTCTACGTTTTTCGGATAGTTTCAAAAAAGTTATGGGCTTTGCCAATAATTTTTACTACAGTCAAGAGGTTCTTGCCGAATATCCCTATGACCAGGGAGCGTATGATGCCTTAAAAATGAGCGATCAACTCTCGTTTGAGATTGTAAAGCTACCAAAAACGAAGCGTTTGACGGTTGAGGAACCATCAGAGAGTTCAACATTGGCTTTTATCTCTGCTTTGAATAGCAGTTTGGTAAAGAAAGACATTACAGATTTTCTTTTCATGGAAATGAATGAAGATGTTGTTGTGCTAGATGGGAACTCGTCCTACAAAATTTATCCAAGTGCAACAATTAAGAGGATTCTTGGAATAACATCACAGTATATAGACAAAGATTTCAATACCTCTAACGTGGATTTGTTTCGCGGGAATGAAAAGGTTATTATTAAGTCTAACCTAAGTTCTTCTCAAATAATTAATGGACGACGCAGTGAGGTTTTGCGCATACTTGATCATGATCGTACAAATAAGTTTCAACATAGAATATTTGCTCCAGTCTACTTTGGCATTTTGGAGCGGCAACACATATCCAGCATCAAAATTGAAATTTTAAACGAAAGTCCACAATATATTCCATTTACGGAAGATTTCACTGTAGTGATACAAATCAAACCGATATGATGAGGGGATTAATTAACCAGCTACCATCAAGCTATATTCCACTACACCAAGTAGTTCATAAGGAAAAGCGGAAACGAACGTTGAAGGGAAAAGGTAGAAGAAAGAAAACGAGTCGTATAAGAAAGAAGGCTGTTAGATCTAAAGTTGATTTGATCGGGGAAGGACGGAAGAAAAGACGCTGTGTGAAAAAATAGTGCAAATAAACGTAAATTATGGATCCCATTAAAGTTTACTCTAGCAACTTAAGTTTAAACAGTCGAGCAACGCTTGATGTGGGTGTAAAACAAGGTTTCTACGTTAAAGTTCATACACCTACTAGCCTTTCGGATACAAGTGCTGAAATCGAATTTTCCGTAAGTTTTACCTATTTTAAACTAGCGTAAACACCCTTTGTATACTTATTATATTTGTATACTAAATACCAATTAACAAAATTCTTTTAAATAGTTAAATGCTGTAGATGGACACTTTATTGATTTATCACGATCATATCTTTACGTAAACTTTAAAGTGGTGAAAAATGAGAACACAGCGTTAGGAAGCACTGATTATGTGGCAGTAATTAACTTGTTTCCATCCAGTATTTTCCACAGTTCGAGTTTCTTTGTAAACAACACTCTTGGTTCATCAAGCAACCATTATCACATAGAAAGTTACTTGAAAGCCATTCTTACGTATCCTGCTGCATTTAAATCATGCGAGCTGGCTAATTATCTATATATTCCAGATGAAAAGCCAAGCGTACCTACAACGAATAATTCATCATATACCGCCCGGAAAGCCTATATATCTGGAAGTCAAAGTGTGGAGGCTATTGTGAGTATTTATGATGACCTTTGGTTATGCGGAAAGTGTTTAGCTCCAAATATGGATTTAAAACTCAGACTTAAACGGAGTGCAGATACATTTTCCTTAATATCATCCGATACCGCAAACTACAAGATTGTTTTAAACAAACTGGAGCTTCATGCATATAAGATAAGAGCAATTGAGAGCATTGTTAATATGAACCAGCGACTATTTGACAATGATTCTATAATCTATCCGTTTACTAAAACTCTATTAAGACCACACAGCAGTGCAAAGGATTGAAGAAATATAGTGATCGACAACATTTTCAGCTCAACACAGTTACCCAACTTAATTTTAGTCGCGCTTATGTCGACAAAGTCATATAATAACAGCTTACAACATAATTCATTTTCCTACGGAGGATATGGCCTAACTAATATCAGCATTCAAATAGATCAAATTTCAAGCGACTTTATGAACATCAACTTAAGTGATGACGAGTTTCTAGTTTGTTTTAACTCGCTTGTGAATGTACTTGGTCTTGGATATGATTCGCTAGGTATAAAAAGATCAAATTTCCTTAAGGGATATGCAATATTTGCATTTAAAATCTTTGGAAACGATGCAAATAGCTTTAGTAAAAACGGAAATTTAACGATCAATCTAAATTTTGCATCTGGAGCGACAGATGATTGCACAATAATCGCATATGGGCAAACTTCAGCAGAGTTGAAAGTGGGAGAAAACGGTCTTGTTGTAATATCATGACCAGTGATACGATTAAAGCCGCTTTAAATTATATTTTAAGGCATACTTGTAATAGTTACAAAGTATGTACTCCAAACTCATTAGATATTAGTAAAGATATAATTATAGCAAACTCAGCCGAATGGCCTGGCCAACATTGCCAAATGTTCTTTAAAAGAGGTGAATGCTTTATATATTATGATAGTTTTGGTGATCCAGCAAGAAGTTACTCACCCAAGTTTACTCGGATTAAAATTTTATCAGAAAATTGCACTACCCACCAAAATGAAATGACAGCTTTTTGTGGTCATTTTGTGCTCTACGTGGTATATCATTTAGTTCGTAAGGTTTCGTTAAAAAAATAATACATAAATTTACAAATTATAAATCCTATAATGAAAAGTTAGTGAGCGACTTTTTTAACTCTTACATTAAACCAAATATCATATTTGGGGATACCAAAGAACCGTGTCTAACTTGCTGTTCGCGAATCGATATATATAAACCAAAATCGAGTCATTTTGTTAGTTTGTAAATTACTTTTGATCAAGTAACATAAACCTACAGCCAGACGAAATATGTGGATCTTTGATTCACCCTTTTCACATGCTTGTTGTGGTAAGTACATTGCAACATTTATGTATACATTTAAGTTTACACTTAATAATTTAAATTTTATTAAACAGGGAAAATCACAATGTGGAAGAACAACTCAAATTTTAAATCTAATTAGCAACAAAGATAAAATAGTAGTGAAACCTTTCAAACATGTAATATATTTTTATGGAATCTAATAAATCGACGATTTTCAATGTGCGCTTTCTGAAGCACCACTCGGAAAACGAGCTATCAATTTTTGTATCCGCGATGTGCACCATTTGAACATAAGTATAATAATAAGCCTACATAATTTATATTGTTCTCCAAAAATTCGCACAATATCTTTAATGACCGAATACTTGATTATCTATGATAATTCGCGTGATTGATCCACCGTCTCGAAGCTTTCGTACCAAATTTACCCAAATAACCCAAGTTTATTGACGCATGTATTTAACTATTTACTTTCAAAAACAAACAGAGCGAGTATATTTATCGATCTTTCATACTACCAGCATCAAAAGTTTAGATTAAGAGACTCGCTTATAATTAATGAAGAAACGCAGTTTTTTGTCCCAGTCTCCCTTTAGTGACAGTGTAGCTAACATGCGTCCTGACAGGTATTTAAACCAAGACGGATATTTTAATTGTAAGTTGTGTAGAAAGAGGAGACTAGTGCTTACTAAGAAAGTTTATGTAAAAGGCATTTTCC
Source organism: Entomobrya corticalis (assembly GCA_034694325.1). NCBI lineage: Eukaryota > Metazoa > Arthropoda > Collembola > Entomobryomorpha > Entomobryidae > Entomobrya > Entomobrya corticalis. Next base: position 21,644 of record JAQFYG010000593.1, on the reverse strand, counting down.
TACGAGGTGTTTATTGTACAGTTGTGGAAAACTATAAATATTGTTGGTGTTGTTTGTACACTGTAAAATATAAAACGATAATATTTAAAAGGTATAAATATAAATTAGCAACATAAGCAATATTTAGAGAAATTCCCTAAAGCAAATCGACAAAAAGTTAAAATTGTAATTGAAAATTCAAATAATAAGCAATTAGATTACTTAATTGAGCTATTCCTTAACATAAAGAACTATCTTACAACAAGTAAGGGTCATTGCGCCTTCAAAAGATATCGAGATGTCATTAAAGCATTTATAAGAAAAAAGTGGACATACAAAAATCTAAAGCAATTTTTTATTAAAAATTAAAAATTGTTAATACTAGTTATTGTAACGTTTCTAAGTAAAATTTTGGAGGGTTTTGTTTGTTCCGTTTTATCACAAAATGTCGCATAATTTTCTCATTTACAAAGCAGTTCCAATTTCTTTGTACTCAAGATTTGTCAAATCAGCTAATGGTATTACAGGAGAGGTGCAAGGCTCTTCCAAGGATGAAAATGGAAAAGATATTATGAATTTTTTTCATAAAAATCAACGGGTAAAAGCTGAGAAAATAGCAGATATACTTAAAGAGGGAAACCTGACATGGACAAATACCTATGAATTGGTGCACAATAGTAGTGTAATCCCTAACACCAACGTAATAGATTTAATAAACCATTTGACATCAAGTATGCCAGCTTTGCATACTAACCTAAGCGGAATGAATTTAGTTCTAAAAACGTCCCACTTTCTTTACTTAACAAAAAATCAAGGGAACGAATGGTCAACGGTGAGCTAAAGGGTGGAGCTCAGAGTTGTAACCGTGAAAAAGCAAGTAAAAAGCCAAAGGTGAAGTGGAAGAAAGCCGGCAGCATTTTGAAATAGTCTCAGTTTCATTTTCCCTTTAAAATGGATAACAGTCGACTTTTTGGATCTCGCCTACCTTACTAAGAAGGAGATAGTAGAAATGCTATCGACCCTTCCCACACGTCCATGCAAGTGCAGTGGTTTTACAGTACATCCTTTGTGCCATGTTCCTCCAATTCGGGGGATTCATTGGTGCCCTCGAAGAAGAAAGGTCATAACTAAAGTATGTACACATAACGATAATTGTTGCCAGCGTTACAGTGAAGTGGCGTATATAATTATCACTGCATATATTGAAAACGGCTTCAGTGATTCTCAGTGGGAGTATATCTGGCCGACCCGGTACTCTAAACCGTGGCCTGAAAAGCCAAGCTTTCGTCGCTTAAATCGCCGATGTCCTGGCTATCAAAATATTCCGGGACCAGTGAAAGGTGACAAAAATAACTGTATAGAGGTAGGACGAGATGTTATTGCAATTACACTGTGTCCGTATACAAAAGAGTGTACTCATGATCCATGTAAAAAGTTCGACGCGTACATGTTCACGCTTACCCGGCTTTTTACTGGTGGTATGCTTCAGGAGCTAGGCTTGGTGTTTCTGGACAGTGAAATGAAAGGTAAAAAAATAAAAACTGTTTTATGTAATATCGAATATTGGATGCATTTTATAGCATGCGTTTTGTTTAGATCCTTCGTACATGATCGTAAATCATGGCTTTAGGTATGCATTAAATCACCCCACTGAGTTTGGAGCAGAGAACAGCTTGCAGGTGTTCACAGAGGAGAAATACCATCCGGCAAACAAATTTGGATTCAACAGAAAGTTATTTTTTGATATTGATACTGTGTATGCTTTCACGGAAGGATTCGTCGTAATGCCGACCGAACGCCCGCCCAATCTTATGATAGAAGCAACGTTGCGTCATAAACCCAATGTCTACCTTCACAATTTCTACGGTTTCCCGTTACGAGATGAGGTAAGCAGCGTAGTATTTGATTTTTATAGAGACGCCAGCTTTAATTCAGTCACTTACTCATTTTTATGAAAGAGGAGACAGAGCCGATTAAATTGAAGTTTTCAGACGAAATCTTGAGTTTGCAGTCGCTAGATTGAGATTATTTGATCTTACTGACACTGACAAAAACACTGACATTGCTTACGCGGTGTTAAAAGTTTTACTTAATGCTGACAATATAGCTTTAGTAAAAGATATAGGAAAGGTTAATTGCTTAAGAATAGAAAAATTTCTTAAACAATTTAGGCGTAAGACTAAGTTTTTAAAAAATTAGACGATCTTTTTTTAGAAATGAGATTACATGGAGATGTAAATATGTAGATCCCTGGAATTTCTATAGAAAAAGTTATTGCTAGTTATTATAAGATTGTAAAAAGGTTTAGTACACACAAATATGCACGCCGTTCACCTTTTAACGATGTATACATTTCCGAAAAAAATCATGTTAGGATTGTTACTTTTAAAATTGTAAAAGTAAAACCACCACCAAAAGAATGTAAGCTTTTAGATCTTGTCGAGGAATATTTCAAATGTTCAATCTGTTTGGGAGTATTTGTAAAGGTGAGTGCATTGATCTAGTATTTTTTTTCTCCCCTGATTTTCTATTTCCAATATAAAGGCGTGCTTTGAATAAAATATTTTTTTATTTTGAAGGGAAAAACTTTAACCTGCAACCATTCGTTTTGCCTGAGCTGTCTGGCTACCTGAAAGCGGACCAAAAACAACTGTTCTTTATGCCGACTTCAAATACAAGGACAGGGGAGAGAGTTCTACTACAACAAGTTTCTGGACGAGCTTTTCAAGTTTTTACCTCCTGACAAAAGGGCAGAATGGGCGGAAATGAAATACATAGGCACATGCACCTGCACATGGGTATTCATTTTATTTGTTGTGATTTTTGTCGAAGTGGATTTTTACCATGCACTCACATTCTTCTATGCACATTTCACAATGTACTTTCAAAATTTTCTTATTGTATTGTGTATGTTCTTTCTTAAATAAAAGAGTGGTTCTCTTCGGAGATCCAAGGAGAAACGAGGGTCAGTTTGTAGCTTGTATTTGAATTGGCTCATTCTGATCTTTTGCTCTCCAGCCTAACTCTTGTAAGAAAAACCGCACAATTTGCCTCTACCTTTTACACTTTAAGAAGTAAAAAACAATGCCACGTCGATATCTAAGAGTTCTCACGTGTATATATTGCCGTATGCAATTTATAAGAAATACAGCACTTACACGGCACATTGAAGTTCATCATACTTGCTATCGTTGTTTTCAAAGTGCAGTGAATTTAAACTCACACACATGTGCTCCATTAACTGGAATGGGTGATGGTAATCTTAATTATGATTTTCACCCCTTTACACGTGTTAGATCCGCTTTAGGTGTTTTACAAACATACGAAATGAACATTGAACAAGACTACATAAGTGTAGAGTCATTTCTCCGATCCTATATGGAGATTATCCAGCAGCTTCTAGTTTATAATTTACGACTTTATCGCAGCATAAAGTTTCAAATTTCTCTACGCATATTATTGATGGAGATCTATCAAAAAGGAGAAGGGTTGAAGCACTTTAATTCCTACATGAGCATTTTTTACATCCAGACTCAAGTTACATGATGATAATTCAAGCCGCAAATCAACTTATAACTCAAATTAATACTTTCGTGTTACTTGGTAGCGCATGGATTATTAAGCGTTTAGACAAAATTACAGTTAATATTGTTCAATACACCCCTTTTCAAGACGGATACAATGGAATTCCTTTGCCTTCCGCGCTACGAAGAAGACGAGGGATGGCATCACCACCTCGTAATGTTTTTCGTATTGTATAATTCCATGCTACCTTAAGCTTGCAACAAAGCGTATAATAGAAAAAATAAATCATACCTAAGTTTTCTTCGTTCTAATCAAGATGGTAGCTTGATTAATTTTAGTGATTTGGGAAATACTTGTTCATTGCACGATATTAAAAAGTTCTTACGAAAAAATCCTTCCTTCTCAGTGAATTAGTTTGGATATGAAAATAATAATTTGTTTCCTCTTAAAATACAGATGAAAAAAAAGCACATCATGCAGACATTTTGTGGTTTTATTCAAGTAGAGAAAACATTGGTCATTATTTTTACCTGTTTAATTTAAGTGCATTTTTAAACATTTATCATGGAAATTTTTTCTTCTGCTACTACTGTCCTAGCAAGTTTAAAAGTGAAGGGCAGAGAAAGTTACACATTGAGCAGTGTCGTTCATCCGGCTACAGAAATTTACAAATTTATGAGTCGGGAACATGTGAGAAAGTGAACGTAGCCGCGAATAGCCATCGCGTCCCAATTATATTGTACTTTGATTTTGAATCAGTACAGGATGAAAGGGTGCTTGAAAATATAGAAGCTAATTTAGTGCCCTCTAGTTATATATATATACTAGTAAGTGACACGCGTGTGCTAAAATATGGTGGTTTTTTGGGTCCCAATGTAGACAAAGTATTCATTTCTAAAATGCTACAGCTAGCTGATAAGTATCTACCCCGGCTTCAAACATTTCAGCATATTATGCTTGAATCGCCAGATGGGATTGAGAGAGCACATTCAACTGTATGTTACATTTGGAAAAAACCGACTCGTGACGACCAACCTAGCGCCTTGCATCATAATTACTCGTCATTTTCCGTGTCCGGAGTATAAAGCGGTATGATTTTTGGTAATACCCATTCAACATGTGATTTAGCGGCTAGGACAAAACCATATATTATTGCAGCGTCACACGTGTTTTCCCGTTATGACATTATACAGTGCATACGTGGTTTATCTAATAGCAAAATAACAAAGCTTAGCACAGTAGCAAAATCATGTAACACATTTGTACCATAAAAGCAAATAATGTTAAATTTTATGATAACCATTTTCATCTTCCTATAAGTCTGCGTAAGGCAATAGAGTTACTCCGAGACAGTGGAATACATAACTTTAAATTCCTAAGAAAGGTTTTCGCAAATTATGTAGAATATTTGCCGCTACTTATACAAAAGCAATATTTCTATTATTCATATTTTACAGAAGAGACAATGTACATAGAATCTGAAGATCTTCCAGGTATAGAACATTTTCGGGTAGAAGAGGATAATCTAGTTTTCACAGTGTTTTAAAATATTTATTCAGTAAACAATAGTCATTGATATTTCCGTTTTCCAACTATTTTAATTTATCTAAAAATTCTCATTAAAAATTATTTCAAGTTCATTGAATAAAATCAGTCATTTTAAAGACTAAAAAAATTAAGAAAGTGAAAGTTATTGAAGTCGTCATTTTAAAAAAAGTCAAATTTTTTATACCTTCAAACTGTTAAAACAACAAAATAGTGAATTCAGTGAATTAAATAACAGATTTGTCAAACAGTGAAAATTTGTGACAGTGTAAGTTGGTGAAACTAAATAATAAAACAAATTGTAAAAAAGTATTTTTAAAGACAAAACAGTTGCAAGAAATCGTTTTAAATACGGAATAAGTGTGAAAAAAGAGTCTTTTTAAAGACTAAAAAAAATGGGAAACAAGTCTTGCTAAGGACTAAAAGACAGCAGTCGAGTCCTGAGATCCCGGACAACAAAGTTGACACAGACAAGCAATCCTACGCCGAAGGAACAAAGTGTGGATAAAGTTATTCTCATAGCAAACATCATGTCGGATTATATTAAAGGTATGTAATTTATACGTGATGGGTGAAATGAAGTACATAAGACGATTCCTAATATTTATATAATAATTTTCTTGTTTCTCAAAAAATCTTTTCGAGGCGCAGCTCATTGGTGGTGATCATCCTTTGTTTATCAGGTTTGCCTTTACTCAGGGCAAGAGGTTTACACTAGAAACCTGTCCAGAAAATGCCGTGCTTTTTAAGGAAGATACACCAAGGCTTTTTGAATTGGCACTGGAATATCTCAGTAATAGAGACATGCAAGAACTTGAGTCATACGTTATGTATGATTTACGAGCTGCTGATCAGGTGGAGCAGAACTTTCCGTACGATCTTCTCCCAGAAGAACTACGAGTCTTCTTCCCCCAGTTTCGTGAGTACATAAGACGAACATACCGTCTATTTGTATATCTTAAAAAAGGTGTATGGTATGATCTTGTCAAACGTTATATTGTCAATGGCATGGGCAAAATAGATTTCATTTATCAACAGCGAATAGACCCACATATTGTCTTCTCAAATTATACTAGACCCGTTAAAAAGCATACAGACAGTCGTGAGGCTTTAAGAGAGATTAACGGGCGCATACTATAGAAGAGAAAAATTCGCAAAATCTTGCAGATCTTTGCGACTCACGAACTGCACCTCTGCCACAGACAAGCGCTAACGTAGTCGGTGTAGCACCAAGTAGAACATGCAAAACATTTGTCGAAATTCTAAATACCCCAGAAAATAAAAAAACAAGTAGAGAATATGCTAACAGTCTAGAAAGGCAGGGTCAAACAAGAGCATTTTGTGAGGCAAAACGAAAGCATGAAAATGATAAAAGATGAATCCTCAGAGGAAGACAGTACTCCAAAAAGAGGTGAAAGAGCTGAAGTCAGACGCTATAACCAGCTTTCTTTGTAGTGAAATTGCTTCCGATTTTGAAAAACAGAGTCAGGGTTTACATGTGCAAAAGAGAAAGCATGATAGCACTCTTTTGAAGATAGAAGAAACCAGAGGAGAGGGGTCGCAGGCTAAGCGCGCACGATCTCCTCCAAATCAGTCAACTGGTCAACCGTTTGCAAAAACGTTTTTTGCAGCAAAAAAAATCGATTTCGACAATATTGAAGAATTTCCGACATTTGAAGAAGCCGCTGTATCTAGTAGTAGTCAGAGGTCCGGAAAAAAGCAAGCAAAAATTTTTAAAACCGTAAAGCACATTGACTGGGAATTGTTTGATGAAGATGCGATGGGGGTTCATCATGATAAGTATTCTAATGTTCAAATTGATCAGATAGATGATATTCCTTTGGAAAAGACATTAAAAATAAGCGCTTGGCGTTACACAACTGATAAGAATTTGAAGCATATTGGAACTTTGGCTATGGGCAAATCCTCATTTGCCGACGGGCACAAATAGGGCCATGACCATTAACATGTCATTGAGAGAGGCTCAAAAATTCAATCCTGAATTGATGGGAATAGTATGCGATGCAATGCATGATTTGTCAGTTTATCAAAAAGATAAAGTATAAAGACGCCAAGCATGAACGATTAAAAGGTAATCTAGAGGATGCTGAAATCCTAGAGGCAGAGGCAGACCAAATGTTTAGCCATAGACAAGGCGAAATAATCACCATGTTTAGCCATAGACAAGGTGTGCGATCACCACTCAAAGATATAACAAACAAGCAGTAAATCTACTGAAAAGTTTTGTATATATGTAAATTTTAAAATTTGCAATTCGCGAAAACATTCTAGTCTAGGCAATTTTTAGCATTTTTAAAATATAACCTTTTGTATTTGTATTAGTATTTGTGCTAAATTTTTTTCAACATTTCCCGAGAAAGAGAACAAGAAAATTTTGCTACATAGTTTGCAAAAAATTTTTCACGAAAAAACAGGTTCTCTTTCCCAGCAAATGTAAAAAAATTTAAATGTAAACAAAGCTTGGGTACACTTTTTTAAATTATGTAAAGTATGTAAAATTGTTATGCACAAATGTCATTTTGTAAACAGTCTAAAAATTATTTCTAAAAGATCTATTTTTTGCGGCAAAAATGTATAAAAAATATGTGCTAGTCACTTGTCTTCTCAAACCTTTCAAAAATGCTTAATACGTGTTTGTTGTTGTAATTTGGATTTGTAGTCAAAAGGTTAAAAATTTATGATTTATACTGTATGGAATCCCAAGTTAAGTTAGCAAATAAGAATATTCTCGTCGAATTGTATGTTTGCTTCATAATAGACTAAATAGTTTGAGTAAATTCTTAGAAATACTTTTTCATGTCATCCATCATTGAATGATATTATGTAGGTAACAGGCAAATAAACTTGCTCATGAACAACTTATTTATATGTTTAATATAATGTTAATTAATTTAAAAAACTAGTTTAAGTCAATGCAGAAAGAAAAAAATTTATTACTTTCACTGAATTTTGTTTAAACTAGATAGGATCCAATTCAGTCAGCAAATGTTTTACTCTTAAAATTTCAGATTATTAGAAAATTTTGCCACAAGAAAATTTTTCCTACATACTTTGAAAAATTTTCTACACTTGAATTCGTAATATTTATCCAATCCTAAAAACGAGATTGTTTTCTGTAATATTAGCAGCTTTTTTGAAGATGCATAGTTTTCTAGCTAGCATACCATTGTGTAAAAAGTGAGTAATAAAAATAATTCTAGAAACTTTAAGGTATGTATGAATGAGTGGGTATGAATATTATTACTGTATTTCCATTATTGTACAAATAATCTCTTATAATGATCAAATTGCATTTAAAAATATAGAAATTCAAAATGAAATATTTCTTTTGCTACTGAAGACATTGTTAATTTTAATATTTAAGATGAATACAGTTTTACACCTCGGTGCTGTGTAGTAGTGTTTGCTTTTTCTTTTTTATTCAAAAGTGATTTAAAGTTAAGTGAAAAAAAATATTTGTTATTGTGTATTTTGCAAATTCAATAAACTGATTACTATGTAAAAATAAACACTTTTCATAATACCATTGCTAATAATTTTGTTGTCAAATTTCATCTACCAGCAGAATGTATTCATGAAAAGAACGCGAAAGATACGTATTCTCAAAATAAATTCATTATAGGTTAAAAGCGAGCAGGACAAAATGCACAACTTAAAATATGATATGAAAACAAAAAAACAAATGCTTACTTAAACCCGTCCATGCGTCCTTTCAGACCACCCAGCAGATCAGCTTTTTCCAGGACAGAAGTCGGACTTTTCATATCATGACATCATCTTGAATTTGCTAAATTTGACTTATTTTTTTAGTCAAGATATAAACAAACTTTACACAACTCAACTAAGAGCAGGTGCAGTTTTCATGATTAGTAGGAAATGCATACGAATGAGAATAAGCGAAGACAAATTTTAGTTTATGTGGAAAATATTAAATGTATGGTGAATTTATAAAAAGGAAAGAAATGCTTACTTACCATGCATATGCTTCAGTGTGTTTGGTGAATATTTGGTCGATCAATTCGTCACTTTTCGTTCGAAGAACTATTGACACATTTCAGTCAGAAGTCAGTCCTCGTACAGATTTTCTCCAGATTAGATAGCTTTCATTCCTTTTGTTCACAGATCAGTTAGTAACAATATCGTAATAAAAACCTTTTTCAATTTATTTAAAATTCAAAAAAATGGTTTACTTAGATCCTTTCAAAAAGGAAGTCTCGTCAAACCAAACACAAACTTGTCCCGTTTCAAAAGTCAAAATGAAGTTAATTGTTTTTATCATTTTGTTCAACGAACAAAACTGTAGAAAACGGTGTGCCATTAGAAGAAAATGAACACCTCGAAACTTCAACCATGGAAAGTCCATTTGCTTTAAACCAAGACGAGAATGCAACGATATCAAAAGACAATGCATCAACTATCACTTCAACGACTGAGCATGAAATGAACCCTTCTCAGAAGGAAGAAATCTCTGCTATTATAAAACATGACGGAGATGGAGGGGAGGAGGAAGGTATGTATTCGGTTATAGCTTATTCCACACTTACAATAAGTTAAAATATACATACATATCCATGTGTGCCTACGATTTTCATTATATTTGTGTGTAAACTGTTTCGGGTACTTACAGCAAACCCCACGAAGGACCCAAGTGTAAAGACTGTATTGATTGATGGCCTAGAGGAAGATGAGAAGGAAAATGTGCCTGGTCTTCCTATGGTAGAAACAGGTAATACAGGTAGCATCACTGCAATGGGTGGAGATGAAGTGATCCCTTCTCATAAGAAGAAACTCTTAATCATCCGTCTACAGTACCAGCCATTTTAATACATGATGTTGGTGGAGGGGAGATGGAAGAAGGCATTTGCTATTTACTTTTGTGCACAACAATAAGTTTGAATACATGTACATATTATTTTGTGCTTATGATTTTCTCTTTTTATATGTAAAATGTTTGAACTGTTTACAGAAAATACTATGAATGTGAACACAGAGCCTTCAACTTTGTCCGTTGAAGTGGGACGAAATGAGATAAAAGAAGGTAGCCTTCTTTTGTTGTAGACAGGTCATAAATTTCAAAGAATTTACAATGCATTTTTATAAATATTTTTGTTTATTTCAGAGAATACACTAAAAGTGAATAGCGAAGCACCACAGACACCCCAATCTGTTGCTGATGATGGGAAAATCGAAGGTTAATGTATAAATCAATGTAATATTTTAAGTACATGTTGCATGTGTAAAATATTTTCATGAACCTTTTTTCTTTGTTTCAGAGAATACACTAAAAGTGAATAGCAAATGACCACCGACAGCCCAATCCGTTGCTGATGATGAGGAAATTGAAGGTTTATATATAATTCAATGTAATATTTTAAATACATGTTGCATGCGTAAAATATTTTCATGAACCTTTTTGCTTTTTCAGAAAACTTAAAAAAGGATGTTGAGCCGTTATTTCCATCCATTATGGAAAATGATAATCAGAAAGCAAATGCATATATGTCATATCCAGTGAGTGCAGTAATATACATAGATATCTCCGACTAAATGGAGGTAGAAACTAAGGGTTTCATAGAATGATGATTTCTATGAAAATATATACTTTCTAAATTTATATAGAACGAAGAAGTAGTCGCTCTCATGTTCATCGCCGTTGTAATACTTCTTCCAACTAAAGGATTGGGGATAATTTATTTTAAGCATGTGTACTTTAAATTACAACCGAAAAAGACGGTGTTTGTTGAACTTCAAAATTTACATGATGATCCTTCGGATGTCGTCGATTTGCAGACAGAAAATTTCTCAGATTAAATTTTGTGAATATATTATAAATAATTTTATATGCAATATATAGAATTACATTATGCTCTGATAATTTTTATATCGCACAGCAAATAATGATTTTCAATAATTAATAAACTCGATCGTATGTTTGTAGCTGTTTATAGCTAGTTTACCTGTTCCTATTACATATAATTGCAGGTATTGATTTACCTGTAGATAAGATCTTATCTTTGGTACAATCGGTACATTGTGTTACTACTAAGGAGTTTAGTCTAAAAGGTTGAAGGTCGAGCTTGTTTGTTCGAGATACAAAACGAATGGATTTCGAACTTTGATTTACTGTCTTTGTTCCATTTTCATACTTGACCATAATGTTTACAAGCTAAATATATTTAACGGAAACGTTAATTTTCAGGTCGGTTTTGTAGGAAATTTGGGTAGATGAGGTTGGGACCGCCTAAAAAATGAAAACAAATATAGTTTTTTTGAAAATTACTTGAGGAATTTTTGGAATTTCTGATCTACAAATTGTAACTCCAAAATTATTGATTGACGGATATCAAGTACTTATCAGTTTTTTCAGAGTTTTAGACTTAATAACTGAAAAACTGACAAGTGGTTGCTTCTACCAATGAAATTTAATTTTGTTTCTGCCGATCCATGGTTTTTGGGTCTTGGTCTCATAATTCATTAGCATCTCAACAGAAAACTCAGTTACGACAACATACAGACTAAATGCTCATAAAAGCAAAAGCGTCTCACATTGCCCCATGTTTTGTTATTTATATAATATCAAAATATGGTATTGGCTTAAAAAAAAGGATATGTTGATTCAAGAAAGTGGTATAAGTCGAAGAAGAAAGCGATACATAGGCATTTGTCGGTTGCTTTTTATGGCTCAAATTATTTCGTTATATCATCTTTTTTAAACATTATGTTTTCAAAAGTCCAATTAACAAAATACGGCGGACCAATTAAATGATAACCAATGACCAGTTTACACTTTTATAAAACCGAAAAAAATCCACTTTTTCCGTTTCCAGGCCTCCTCTCTTTGCCCATCTATTTTTTTCTTAAATGCGGAAAATTGTTCCCAAAATCCTAAAATTCTACGGTTTTCTGACGAGAAATATTATTGTGATCAGTGATCACTACATTTTCTAATGGTTGATAGTAAATAACATAATGTGCATTTTTATTCATAAAGAAAACAATCCTTCCAGCTCCGTTCACGTTTTGCTGCCAATTGTTCTTGTCACAAACAAATTACAATCAAGTTAACTTAAATTGCTTTCGCAATGCTTTGAAATGATTCAAACAAGCAGATACCTTAAGAATAGCTTGTGATTAATATATTATTTTTGTTTTCATATGATGTATTTTTCATTTCCTACTGATCTTGTCCAGCATTTGAATACTAATTAAGTATGCCCGACAAACTTCGAAAAACTGCAACGGTTGGTATTAAAAAATGTTCCAACATATCAACAATGGAGGTATACAATGGTAATTACTATAAGTAAATAAATTATATTTTAAAACTCCTTAAATTGGTTTATGTTAAATCATTTTATTTACAAGAAAAATCGTACTTAAAATTAAAGTTGATTGTTAACTCATTGCTGAGAATGATTTGTACACAAATTTCACCAGTTAACCCAGAATTTGTCCCTTATTTTTTTCATCCGATTTCCGTAAATATTTTACAGTTTCCCGATTACAAATACCTTCTAACCCCTATTAACACTCTCAGAAAAGAATATCTTTAAATCAGGGAGCGTATCCCAAATTGGCGACATGTGCATCTACCCAGTCAAAATGTATTCTTCAATTTCGACTTTCTCATCTGCCGCCGTCCTGTTCATTCGCACTTTATCAAAATCCTCCGAGTTTCCAGGATAAGATGTGTTCCTGAGATGAAGGTGTTCCAGGAGTGGAAGTGCATACAAAAAGTTTGAAAAGTAAAAAATATCCCTCCAGTCCCCCTCTAATTCAAAGTACTCCACAAACAAAAGCTTGCCGCCGCCAATATCAGATTCAAAGTTGGTCCTAAGGTTTCAAAGAAGGTTTAAATTATTATGTCCACTTCGCTGTTAGTACTATTTTAGAAACACTCGTATCTAAATATATTTTAATTAATATTCTGGTTTTAATGAATAAGAAAAAAAATGTTATGAAGCTTCATAGGTATATATGAATGTATACTATCATATTTGCACAGTGGTGATGATATATTTATATATATAACATCATATAATATTAATTAATAAAGTAGTTATCGACGATAAATATTAAGATAACCTCTTGTATGCCGTTAGCTTCCAAACTCTGATGATTGCATCCAAACTTTCATAGAATTTGGTCGGTTGCTTTCAGCGAAAGGACCATGCATTGGAAGTAGTTCCAAAAGCGTCGAGCAATTTACATGGTAGAGTCCATTAGTTGAATTTGATCGGTGACAAGCGGGTATATGGTTTTTGACCAGTCCAGATGATATACGACGATGTTGATTTTGTAGAACCGGCTGGCTGCCTCGATTGCCAAGAGTTGGTCATTTTGAACGGAAAAAAATGGAAAGGAGATATTCTCTAAGCAATTACTCAAAAGCATAAAAATGCCAATGTAACATACAAAACAGAACGATATGTTGTAAAAAGATATAATTAAATACGGATATTGGAATTATTATGATCTTGTTTGCATACTCATTGTGTCCTAATCCCCAAAGAGTGTGTGCGCGAGAAGAAACTTCTCATATTCGTCGCGATTGTCAAGCAGGTGTTGCTTCAATTCGCGATGGGCCCGCCAGTGTGAATACTCATCATGATGAACTTTAAATGACAGCGCAGCATAAAGCTATTCCTGAAAACAATTAATCAGAAACGCATTAGTAAAAACGACAATTAGATCAAATTTTACTCTTCGTAAACACTTTGATGAAATTCGAATATTATACAAGGTATATAAAACTATAAATACTCACCCCGAAAAGCAAAAATATAACGTAATAGAGTAAGTTTTATATATGCTTTCCGGTCGACTGTGAAGTAGTAAACGAACGCCTAATATGCATATAACTATAATTTGTAGAATATGCATGCGGCTGTGGTTTGCATAGCATATGTTAATTATACTTTTATAGGTTGGGGCTTGATGTCCAACGTATTACATTTGATTTTATTACTGCTGTCGTAATATTCGAGGCGTCTAAAGCAAAATTTCATATAATTAAAGGAGAATGTATCAGTTCCATTTTGGTGTGATTGTAGTACATTATGTCTCCTGTCTCCTATAGCAAAGAATATTTTATGCTCCCTGGGTTATGGTGCGAATAAACGTACTGGGTAATAGACAAGTCCAACTAACGTGTAATAAATTATAAGTATTCACATACGCCGTTACTGTATGCAATATAAATGCTATGATTTCCTCAAATACAATAAACCAATAGAGCAAAAAGAGCTGGTCGAAGATAATTTATTTCAACCTTTTGGTTTTATTATAAAATATTTTGTTTCTCCGCTGAAGGGTTCACAAATAATACATCAATAGTTTATACGAATAAATACATAAATAGAAAGAAATACAAACAATGTATATAAAAATATAACATGTCAATAAGAAATTGCATAACTCTTGACAATTGAAATTGAAGAGTATATCCAACTTAAATTTGATTTCCGTAGCCATCTATTTTTTTTCATACACATACCATATAATAATAGCTTAGACATTTAAAGAGTAATTCAAAAATATGTGAACATATAATCACATTATACACAAACTCTAGCAATTACACTTTTACTTAGAAGGTCCCAGAATTTCAAAAGTCTATAATACACACAGCTGTTACATGACAGTGGGTGATTTCTGCATTGCAGCAATGTCCGGGTGACACTGGCATTGTAAAGAGCCGCATTGAAAGGGCACAAGTACATTGTAATGGCGACTGTTGTGGAGAGACAAATATATGTACAAGATGCTTGGACTACTGATTTGAACTTGGCGAAACGTCCACAAGGATAGTGGACGACGCAATACTGCCATATTGGTAGCAGTAGGTTTTTAGAGCAAGCACTTCTCTCTCGTGATCATCTGCGTTTATTCGGGCAACTATAAATAAAATGTTAAAAAAAGCGATTGCGGCCTTTTTATTTACACTAAATTGATATATGTCATAAAAATGCATGCAATGGTTCATCAAAGTCATTCCAACTCCACTTACGCCCGTTAAAAAAGTAGTTTATGTATTGGTGCAGCACCATAAACCAATCTAGATGTCCGTTGATGAAATTGTAGCACGCTGTTCGTACTTGCCGTTGGGTCTGCTGCCGGTGATGCAACAATCCGGCCCCAATCGCTTCGTATAGAGTTACTGGATCAGAAAACAAAATTTAAAATCAACACCAGAATAAATTATGGTTACAGTATTAACACGCGGAAAGGTTAGGAAATATATATAAAGTCAGGTAGTGTACCCGTTGATGTCATTCATCGTGTTCGATATTTTGGGCTCCATTGTGTTAGAAAACACTTTTAACAATAACTGTCTACCCGATCCTAAAGTTATAAGCGTGACTGTTCCAAAGATTCAAAAATTTGTCAGGAATATTGGCTAAGGTATTATTATAAAACTGGACAAAGTGTGTTTTGCCGTGCCAAAATAATAATATGTTGTTGTTATATGTGGTAGGTTTGAGTTTGGAAAATTACGTACTTAGTCCAGTAAGTGTGTAAAATAGATGTATGCGTATATTATTATATTACTAGTTGCGAGCATGCGGAACAAAGAAACGATTCACACACAAAGTAATACTCGACCAGGATGAGAAATACTATGTGATGGTACACACAGATTATAGTAAGAGCAACTATCATGCATAGTGGAGACTAGAAAGGTGCTATTCTGCACGACAAGTCTGTACCAGTATTGCTGCGCGTATATATTTACAATGCGTGTGGCAAGATGGACGACATCAAATCACAAACATATTTGCATATTTAATGATTTGATTGTTTTGAGTCTTCTTATGGATATATATGTGATCAAAAGCAAACATTTGTTTGTGTCCAAATTGTCCAAGTCCATTGCCGGGAACAGGATATTTGTAAAGACGAACGTTTTTTTGTTCTCGGTGGATATAAATGACATTTTATAACGCAAGTGCACACAGCCAAACTGTTTTAACAAGGTATTTAGTGTCGATGGGGAAACATTTACTTGTGAAAAATGTGGGACTCACTCGATAACGTTTGAATTGTGCATGCTAATGACGGTAAGATAAGAAGCATAGTATTATGTCAATCAATTATTATAAGCCTGTCATGCTCACATACAGCACCACAATTGCACAATTTAGTTGTAAGGATATATTTCGTTTTAAAACAGGTGCAGTTTACGGATAGGATATCCACATTTTCTGCATTGTGCTTACGCAATGTGGCAGAGAGAATATTGGATCGTTCCGCCACCTCTATGCGACAACTACGAGAGTACAATGAAACCGAAGATTTCGAGACCATTATTGATAGTGTGAAATCCAAAAGGTTGTACTCACTTATCAAATTCCTAAGAAAATTGTACAGGTACGTTCGGGATTCAGTGTGTATGTCAAATGACGGTTTTGTATGAGTGTTAAAAATCTGTTGAAATTCTTTATCGTTGTTTTTTGTTGTTGTTTTAGTCATAGAGAAGCAAAAATGTTCGAGTATACGCTGTAAACGTGGAACCCATTCAACCTTTGTAACAATAATGAGAGGAAACTATGTATCATGTCTGTGAACCGAAGCTCATAATATAGGTATATAAATAAATACACGGGATTATTGAGTGTGTAGTGAAGATTTTCTATGGCTTTTTTAAAACAGTTTTTTTTTCTTTGAGGAGTATGTTTTGCGATTTTTAAATTATTAAAGAAATGGGAGACAATAAAAAAATGGGGCTGATATGGGTTATAGTTATATATACTTTAGTTAGGTTACCTTTTGGTATGAGGTATACTGGTTTATACAAAGTCAAGTGTGTAGGTGTGTAAATGTTTTGCCTAGAAATTTTTTTGTCGTTGTTCGGACTAATTCTCATTCTACGTGGAATTGTGAAACATATCGCTTTAACGTAGACTTTTTCGATTTACCCTATCTCTCCGGCTGTTCTACATGAAATTGCATACACGTATAATGTTGTTGGCCAAAGCCATAGATTTTTGTATGTTCGTATATTCGTATAAGGGCAGGGACCTACCAGCCTGAATGTGTGGATTAGAATACATGCGTCCATAAAACGATTGTGGGCTTTTTAAGCATCATAATATATGACAACTGTTGCCATGCTACTCGCGCTGTCAATGTTTAAGTACTTAGATGCGGTGTTACATTTTTAATGCCAAAACATTCATGGCCGGCCATGAAGGTTTGAGGCCGGGATGAATGTCACTTGACCCACCAATTGTTACTGGGTTAGACAAAAATTTCTGGGTAAACCGGTATTGTCCGATGGATTTGGGAAGTGTATCTGCTACAGAGACCAAATAATGAATGTCTAATAATAATAATAATGCAAAAGTATAGAAAATGGTGAAAAGCCATATAATAGTATTCATGCTTTTCATACCGAACCCGTCGTATCAATAGTGGTAGTAGTAGTAGTAGTAGTAGTAGTTATATTGTCTGCTTGAATAAACAGATTGAAATAATGAATGACAAGATTGTAAGTAATTTTGGATGCTGCGGGGGCGGAGGATGATGTTGAGCAATATCGAACGATATGTTCACGGTCATCGCCAGTCAGTGAAAAGATGATGAAGACGGAAAATGGCATCCTCATAGTAGTGAAACAACAGCCAGCGGGGAAGGTGTTTGTCCGAATGACCAGGCTGATCGCTTCAAACAACATATATGATCATTTTGTGCTGGTTTCGGTACCATTCAATGACTCGACATGATTGGATTTTAGGTATGCCACGTTGCTGTCCAACGGCGTAATTGGTAGTCATCAGCTTGAATGCATGCGTTTTGACGAATCCCTTTTTTAATCGTGACATGTGCAGAATTGGTGTTGACAGAAGAGTGA
This sequence comes from Entomobrya corticalis, assembly GCA_034694325.1. Classification (NCBI taxonomy): domain Eukaryota; kingdom Metazoa; phylum Arthropoda; class Collembola; order Entomobryomorpha; family Entomobryidae; genus Entomobrya; species Entomobrya corticalis. The sequence goes on along the minus strand of JAQFYG010000593.1, from coordinate 3,721 downwards.
TATTGTTTTCTGCGCATGAAGCATACACAACAGCGCAGGAAAGGAGGGTTGGTTCAACATACGGAAACAAGAGGGTAAAAAACCGTTCTGAAAACAAAAGAATCCGAAATAAAGGGATAATTATGTATTATAAGACGGACTGGACAAGGATTTTTAACGGATTTCGTTACAGTATAGTGCTTAGTACCTTTCCTGGGCCACTACACTAGCCAATATATAAGTGCAATTTTAATATTTTCCTAGTATTTTTCTGTTTAATTTGTTTATTCTTTCCAGCAACTTTAATGCTTTCATCGTTGATGGCAAAGAACTGGTAAGATTTTGCTTGTTTATAAATTTTTTTTATTATCCTGTTCAAATCTATTGTTTTTATAAAAACACTCGCCAATCACATGTTTGACCTGTTCAAAATTTAAGAAGCAAGAGTTACAAATATCTCTAAACAAATTCATATAAAAGTGTTTTATAGGTATTCCTTGCAGCTCTGGCTCTCTCTGCAATACCGTATGGCAAATAACTCGTGTCAAATTATGTAATTCATTTTTATCAATAAATCTTGTTTGCATCTTTTGAGAAGTAACCTTAGAATTTGCCAAATCTATCATTTCAGATGTTGTCAAAATATAACTTGCAAACATATCAAGTCTTTCAGAATATATTTTTCTCCAGTAGTAAATTTCCCTTAACAGGATTTCGTCTTCTATAAAATTTCTGTTTTTTGCAATTAATTCAGGTAAAGTAACTTTTTCTTCTGGATAAACGTAAGTTATAGTTTGTTCCATGATTTTATATATATTCAAGAGTTGTTTCCTGTCATAACTCTTTAGCCTTTTAAACAATGGTTTGGCGCTAACCCGACAGAATAATACTAAAACACAATTTTTCGCAATGTATTTCAGCCTACCCTCACCCTCAATAGTTATGCTGTGACTATAATCTGTCATTATATTACAATTTGCCGCATCCTTGTTCAGACATTGGCGAACAAATGTCGAAAATTGAATATTACGTCCAGGTTGCAAAGTATTATGGACGTACTGAAGGTCAATTATCCTACAATAACTATACAGAAATATCTATGCAGCATTGTAACAACCTGTTTGGCTTTAAATACAATATTTATTTTCTTTGGGTTTTCGAACAACTCTTTGAGTTTATATATCAACCTCCATAACTTTAAAAGATGGACAAGATAATCGTTTTTTTCAGTACTTATCATTAACAAAATAGGATAAGTCCCATTGCAAGATTTTTTGACACTTTTGACTTGGATTGATAATTCAGTGTTCTTATCCGAATCGTTAACCATACTGTCAAAAGCCGTTAAGTTATCGACAACTAATGGTAATGCCTCTTTACGATAAAAAAGTGTCCTTTTAAGCTCAAATTTATCAACAAACCCCTTTTTTAAGTCGAAATTAGAAAAAAAATTAGAAAAAGCTGCAAAAGAAGCTAAATTTGGAATTTTTTTTAGAGGTCTATTATAAATTAATACTTCCTCTTGTCTTGCACATTTGAAACTTAAATGGTTATTGAAAATGTGCCTTTCTTGGAATTTATTGTCAATAATCTTTTTCAGATTTTGTAAAGTAATCAGGTTATTGATCTGATAAATTTCTTCCAACATCTAAAAGGAAAAAACAAACAAGAAACATAATGAAAAGTGCGTAATTTAATATTGCTTTCGAAATAATTTGCACAATGTTTCACAATTGAATAAAGCTATCATTTTGCAAGCCATTTAAGCCATTTGGCGGCAATGCTTTAGTGATTTCGAATTTTAAAATGTTGAGACATTACTAAAACGAACAACGCTTACAGCAGTTTAGAAGTAAATTGGCAGGGAATCAATTCAATCTCACCCTGAAGGCTAGTACAATAAACTACAAAATGATGATTAAGGTAGTAAATCGGTAAATAAGCATATGCATATACCAGAAATCACGTCAATCGAGAAACACAGCAAAGCAATTCACTGTACTAAAAACTGAAATAATTTTGAAGAGGATAAGAGATTATAAATTGCACTAGTATTAATTAGTATTGCAGTACACACACTAAGCAAAACCAATTGTCGGCAAGTAATCCTCGTTTTTTATGATTTATGACAATTTTTTAAATTCATATACATTCCATACCAGGGAAAAATATTACCGTGACACGCACACATATTTTAACCTACCGACCAACCAACGCAAAACCCAAACATTTGTTGAGTCTCAAATCCCAAAGTCTCAAAAGTCTCAAGATTATTGTCAACGCCAGAAAAAAACGGGCGTAGTGCAAAAAAATCAAATAAACAATCAAATCACAACAGAAGACCGCGGTCGGCGGACCGCATTTTCATTAAAATTTGGAGCAAGTGATAACAATAATAGGCACAGACATTAAAATATTTATTTAGTTGTTTGGCGTTGTGAAACTTAAATGAAGCCACGAAACTCCTTATTTGAAATTTGCATAAGAAAAGAGGTCCTGTGCCTTGTACAAAAACGGTCTTGTCTATTATTGCACACATCAGTAGCAAAATATGGTAGAAGACAACTTATTTTATGAGGTAATGAGTAAAGTAACCAAAATGAAAAGAAAGAAAAGAGATGTAACAGTTTTCAACTGAAGTAACTGTTCATCCAATCCAAAAACATTAGTCGAACAGTCTTAGTGGTTGGCTCATCATCACATTTATTTGCTATTTTTCTACTGCAAAATTTTCTGCTGTGTACTCTGCAGTAGTACTGCTTATTTTGCATATTGGCCGCAAGTAATCATCCTACATCTATACTATTCACCCACCTATATTTAAACCCATCACACAGAAAAAAAATTATAATGAAATGATGAATGTTTTGTGGTTCTTATTTTTATTATTACCGCTCTATTCGCTGTGGTTAACATTTTTGGGAAATGTGAACGAGCCATTTTTATTATTTTTTCTATTTGATAAAGTACTTCTCACCAGAGATTCTTTCAAAGCTCCTATCTCTCTTTAAAGATCTAGGGCCTTATTATTGTTAACATTGTATTTTTTGTCATCCAATTTATTTTACGGTTTTTTCTTGTTCAATAATAATAATATAATGGAAATTGGTTGCCCTTTAGTTCAGTGTGTAGTGCAGTAGTAGTAGTAATGATAATGGTAGCAGTAACAACAACAGTACACCTGCAATCGCATCATGACGAGTCAGAGCCCAAGTGTCCAGCCACCCCCTTTCCATAAAATATGCATTTAAAATTAATATGAATATATATCTATTCGAAAACTATGTGGCAATACCACAAAAAGATAAGTGTTTTTGCTGCCTGTTGTGTACTTTAAAATACTTTAACGGCAGTGGCAGTAGTGGTAACCAGTAACAAGCCCACACTTTAAGTCAAAATAAAAATGAATTTAATGAGGAACGTGTTTTACTGAGAGCCGAGAGGATAACGTATTATACAATAAAAATTTGTAATTCAAAACAGAACAAAACAAGAAGGTATGTCGTTTTTGTAGCGGTTCTAACCGTTTTTTCTGTTGCATAATATATGGTAAATAGTTTAATTTGGTTATCAAAATTTGATTTATCTGGCAAATTAAACGAAATAATTTGTTACATCACAACATTGTGTCCATAAAGCAGAAGCAATTCATAAAAAGAAGGAGGAGAAGAGCTTTTTTTAACGAAGATAAAAAATTGTAATGGAATCCCAAATTCTTTTTGCAACTGTTCAAAGTAAAAGC
>JAQFYG010000592.1:0-27661 GCA_034694325.1 Entomobrya corticalis | reverse complement strand
ACAGACAGACAGCCAGACAGGATGTTCATCGCATTGAATATCTAACATACGTATTCTACGTATCCGATATTCAATAAAGGAAACCACTGCCTTTACCAAATGTATTTACTACCCTTAAAAAACTTGCCATCCAAAGGATCCATTATTTTGAATACCTTGTTCATTGCATGCATGTGCTAACTACTCCCGCTACATGTCTAGTTGTCCGTGCTTTTCTCTAAAGAAAAATACACACCTAAAATATAAGTATATAAAAACTGTATATATGCATAATATGGACTTTTATTCCGGCGGCAGTTTCTCCCGGTAGTAAAAAACGTAGTCTGTTCTTCTCTTTCTTTTTCTAGTACAACATGAAAAACTATAAATGTGTAGAGGATAGATGGATGGATTGTACCGCTGTGACTGCTGCTGAACATGCTAACTTGGTTGTGTGTGTGGTGGTGGTTGGTGGCGGTGGCTAATGGGTGACAAAAAACTGACTGAGTGAGAGCAGTGACTACATAATATTTTTTATAATGTAGCTTGCACACTCAGTCAGTCAGTTCATCGGACTTTATAGGTATATGATCAAAAGCATTTAAACATTGAGGCATATACATATTATGACTATAATGTACATACACTATATAATCAGTGAGGAACTGCCCATCTAGTTTACTACCGCTTTTTATTTTTATATCCATGCTTGTTTTTCACTGGAAGAAAATACAGCTCTTTCGCCGTGGTTGATGGGTGAAAATGTTGATGGTGATAATAATAGCGTGTAAAAGCTGTGTGAGTATGCTTGTAAAAAAGTTATGCATGTATATGAGTGTGTATGTGTGCTTTTGTAATGGGAAAAACAACGATCGATTTCGACTCGATTCTTTCTCTCTCTCTTTCTCCCTGCCTCTCTTCCCTTGTCTTCAGGTCACGTGGCTAGATGCGCAGGTGGCAGAGCAGCACTGTTCTAAGAACACTTCTTGTAGAGCTGAAAGAAAAACTAGAACTGAAGGAGTAGTAGAAGTAGAAGAAGAGCACAAAATGAAACTTTTCCATTTTTTGGTTAAGATTAGTTGAGAGAAAAGAGAAGCAGAGTTAACTTGAAAGCAGAGCACAAACCAAGTCACTTGACGCTGGTCTGCTTGCTTTTGCTGTTCTCCCATTTTTTCCTTCTTATTATTAGGTGAGCTGTGAGCTCGCCAAGCAAACACACTTTATGTTACGTTTCTCTCTTTCCCCTTTTTCTTTTCTTCACCGTATGTTCCCTTTTTTAATGTACTCACTGGGATGGCTTTGTTCTCTTTTCTGATAAAAAAGGGTTTTAAGAAGTGGACACACTTTAATTTTTTATGAGTCTGTCCAAAACTCTTTTTTGTCTTGTTACCTATATCTAATTTAAATAAATTGAATGTACACTTTTTTAAGCGGGACGAAAATAAAATAAAGGAGTTTTCCACCTTGAAACCGCTCCTTATAATATAATATTGTCCTTTTCGTGTATGTTGTTTTCCCAGAGACCAGAGACGTGAGAGACACTCGCTCTTACTCACTCTGCATTTTCTGTCGTACCTTTTAAATGGACTTTTCGCTCTCTGCTGCGTTCGTGTGTATGTGTCAGTGTCTATGTATGCCGTGATGTCGTCGTCTTCTCCGTGATGTAATAACAGTTTTCTCATGATGAATTCCAAAGCAGCTCATGAGAGATGGAGAAAGGAGACGAGAGACGAGCGAGCTTGAAAACAGCAGCATTTTGGCTTGCTCATCTTCTTATATGGGCTTCCAAGTTCTGGCATTTTCAAGGCAGCTAAAAGGTCCCTTTGTTCTTTCGCTCTGTCTATCCGAGTACAATTTTCCTTGTACTATGCATTATCATTATCGTCATCCTCTACTTTCTCTCTATCTTATGCTCTTGCTTTTTAGTCAACCACTGATTTAGCTTTCTCTTCCTTGTGAGCACTGGTTCTCCTCTCTTTATACACACAAAAAGGAAGCCCAGAAAAGGTAAAAGTTCCCATTTGCTTTCACTCACTTGTTCTCACTCTTATCCAGTGTCTATGTGTGTGTTTTTCTCTATCTATTTTGTGTAATAGCTAGTAACCCTACTCCAATTATAATGACCTAAAGGCTGGAAGCTCATCATCATCGTAGAAATCGCTTGTCAAATCTTGTTTTTGTTTCCTTTTCCCTGCTGCTTGCTTTTGCTTACGTCCTTAGATTTTATACTCTCTTCCTCTCTCTCTCTCGTTTACTCCTCAGAGCCGACTTTGGTTGATGTTGATTTTGATGCGCTTTTATTTTCCCTTTTTCTTTCTGCCGCCGCCGCATTCACAGACAAATGCAGAGATTTTATACCTACTCAAAGGGAAAGGAGAAGGGATACGCTCCAAATGATGTAGTTGTTGATAGCATGTATGTAATACTACCTGTGTTTCTCAAAAATACATGCTTACGACATACAAATCTACTAGCATGGACATGGACCGTGAATAAATGAATTTCCTGTCGTAATAAGTAATTTTGTCTCTCTGTGTGCAGTCATCACTTACTTAGCTCATACGCGGAAAATTTCCATATAATATGCCAAGCGTGTAAACTGGATGAGTGGATGTGTATGTAAACTGGCTTAAATTCATGATGATCACGATGATGATGATGAGATATTTTCCTTGTATGTGTGATGACATCAACTAAAATGACGAACGACTTTTTGCAGATAGCCTCAGGAATATCATATTATCAGCAGCGTTACTACATATCACGACGAGATGATGATGACTACTGAGATGAGAATGCAAACGAAGAAGTGAGGGTAAAAGGAAGCCGAAAAAGAGAATCCATCTTACTCCTGCTGCACCACTGAATAGTCTATCAGCCGCTACTGGTCTTCTTTCAAGTTCCAAGCCAACGTTCAAATGGGTTTCTTCTTTCACACGGAAAACGTTTTGATGATAGTTGTGAGATGATCATCACAAAGTAAAATAACGAAAAAGACTCCATATGACTCCGTTTTCTACTCGTCGTTTAGCACGTCTTTAGTCTTTACAAACAAAAAAAACGTTTTAATCTTGACTATACGTTCTTACAACAACCACACTAGTGGTCTCTAGTGCGTTGCAACAGAAAGCACAAAAAGGCGACAGCAGTTTAGCGTAGAAGAGAAAGCAACAATGTTTTTGTAACAGCTAAAATGACAATATCGCTTCGCCTGTCGGTGGTATAAAGATAACTATTAGGGCATTAAAGAAGTAAAAAGAGAGAAAGTAAAACGCATCACAGGAGGAGTGTTTATTTGGTCTGATGACGATGAAGATGGTAATGTGTACAGAGTGCTAGGGAAAGTACAGTATCGCTTCACTACAATTTCCACCAACACACTTCTTTTTTCGTTCTAGTTTTTATCATCACAAAAAATATTTCCCGTTTTCTCTTTCAAGTTATACCGCCACTGCTAATAGTAAAACTAGTGCTACTGCTGCTGGTGGCATAGACAAAATTAAAGTCTTTTTCCAGTCCCACCCACCCATCATGAGAAACTCTCTTCTACTACCAAAGCTTTGTATACTTGCTTACTACTACATAGAAATACTATACACATCATTGACTTTTTCCACTTACATCATTGAATCGGCATTCTGGCGTCACTTGCAAACCAATTTCATATCATTTTATATATTATCATCATCCGCAGCAACAATGACTTGACTTGGTAGACTGCAAAACACAATGTAGTAGTATGGGTGGAATGGATGGACGTTTTTTGTGGATTGGATGGATGAACGATGTACTTCCTCTCTTGAGAGAGAAAAGGAAAAGGAAAAATACACTGCTGTTTTCATGATGCATGTCTGCGAGTCTATCTAGCTATAAGTCGACTATTTTGGTGGTAGTTTTCTGCTGCTCTTTTTTGGATTGAATTCCACCCATTTTTTACCATTTTTATACTCGGCTCTTGCCACACTGCTTCTTTTTTCCTCTGTTACTTTGTTTTTCCTCATCATTTTTGTTTGTTTGCAACATCTACCATCAAGCCAAACCAACTAATACATTATCCATGTAATATTATAATATAAACGATAGTTTTTATATATATTTATAAGTATATTGGAAAGCTTACGGCTTTTATTTGTCTAGTAAAAAAGAGTGAAGAGTGGTGGAGTGAGCTTGTTACATAAATGATATTTAATGCGATTGAGTGTGGTCTCGATAATGATGGCGACCATTAAGTGAAAGTGAGGCTTTTTCTTCTTATTTTATCTCTCCTTCTCTCTCTTGCGCTATGTTCTTTTTACTTGACTACAAACTATAACACTAGGAATTTACTCACCTTCAATGTATAGAGGTACTCTACAATCACCACAGTATAACATATTAAAAGGCAAACATTACAGCGAGCGGTTGTATAAAGTGATAAACTAGTAAGTAGCAAGCGGAATAGAATAGTCTCGGTATTTCAATAAATTGGATAAATACTAATACTGAAAAATTTATATTGTATACATTTAGCAATAGATTTTGTTAAAAGATGATGTATGATGTTTTTGCTGATTAGAGGACACGGAAAAATGGTTTCCTTCCCGTTTATATGGCTTTGATAATTGATAGAGTAATAACCAATTAAGACGACTCCACCTATATTATTTATAAATGGTTGCACAGTGTATGTAATTATATTTGTATGATTAAAATTATAAACTGAAACTGAAAAATGGGAAAAATAATGGGTAAAATTACAATGGGGTGTAAATCAGCTACTATTTCTTTAGTAAACCGAGTCTGGCCAGATAAGGTAAAATGCGACACTAATAATCCCACAAAGTATCTAACAGTACATGATAATACTGACATGTTGAAAAGCACTAGTCATGTCTGGAATCCCCGCTCTTCTTCTTCTTTTTATGTCTAAAACTACCACCAAAGTAAAACTTATTGACCAATAAGAATGAAGCCAAAGCTAAGGAATAACAAACGCTCCTATTATTACGATTACTAGAGTTAGAAAGAGAGAAAACATTTTTTACTACTTTTCCATTCCTCTTCTTTCTCTATCGCTTTCACGACGATTTTTCCACTTGTACTGTGCAGCACTTTAGCTTCAGGCCAACCAAGCAGCTGGATTAAAAATCATTTATGTGACAGCCATTTTCCCTCTACACTCTGTACATGTCCACAGGAAAAGCCATTATTCCTCCTAGTTTTACTGCCCATTTTTAAAAGCAATCGACAATCCCAGGAAAAAATACAAAAATATACTGATTGCGAGTGAATAGAGTAGTCAATTCTAGGAAATAATACATTATTCTACTATTTTTGGCAAAATGCAGATAAAAAGCTCAGGAAAAAAGTTTTGGACAGAACTGAACTACTGGTACTCCTGTCAGAATACAAATTTTCTATTCGTGTGCCACACAAAACAAATACGACAAACTATATAAAATGAGTGTAGATATTGCATGCTATGCTGACTACGACTACACACAAAATAGTGACTAGAAAGAGTGACAGATGGACATACAAAATTTTGTACAACATACAATTTGACACTTGACTAGGACTACGACGTCCATACAAAGAGCATCATGGTCATGTCGAAAATGGAAGACTGGAAACAAGTGAGAAAAAACTCTTTTTCTTCATACACAGTTATCATATACTCTTCTACTTCTGCCATACCATTGTCATATAAAGTAAAATGGGATATATCCAACCTAAAAAGGCAATATAACATGTACGTAGACACTCCAAAAAATAGAATAAGGAGAGCAGCAGACGGAGAAAAAATACTGCGAGTCATTGTGCGACTAGAGATGCATGACACCTCATACTCTATGCGCTCTCAGACGGCGTGATATCAACAGTTGTTACGCGTGTGCTGGCAATACATAGATTTCACCCGCACACAAAAACCGTCTCTCTTGCGAGTCACTGGAGTGTGTGTGGATTGTGGATAGAGCGAACAAGCAAAACTCGAGAGAGGAGAAAGGAATGGAAAGTACGCCCGTACGTATGTACTTATGAATGTAAGACATACGAATGTTGAACTAGTGCCACCAACAACATTGCCATCATAATATCTCTTCGTGACTTAACCTTATATCTATCTATTGATGTAGTAACATGCCCATGTAAACTTGTTTTTATACTTTTTTGAGATATTAGAGAAAATTGCATTTTCCTTTGTCTCGTCTCGTTCCCTTACTCACTCACGATAAGGTTACCAATATTCTGATGATGCATGCAATTCCTAATGAAAAAATTTAAGATTATGCACGAATCACGAATTTTTTTCCAAGAGAGAAGAGGGAAAAAAGGAAAATGTAATGAAGTGGTTGGTTCGTGGAAAAATGGGTGTTGGCTTTTTGCACACAAGATAAAGCTGAAAAGCTATATTATTATATTATGGATAAAGGATAAAATGTGCTTATATGTTAGACGATGCGTTACGTTTCGATGGACCTTTCCTTTTTACGAACAAAAATGCATGGTTGGATGGATCGTGGAAGAAGAAGATGATGATGATAATATGATAAAACATGACTGTCGTTGTCGCGTTCTGATATTTTTTGTGACTTGACTCATGGACTTTTCCTTGGTCCATCCTAAACTTCTCTGCCGCCTAAAACTCATATTACCATTTAGCTATATGATCATCATCCTTTTTCTACTTTCTCTCTACCTTCTTTTTTTTCTGCTAAAAGTAAAACGGATACCATATCAGGTATCATATCATGTCTCTTCTCTGCTGGATGCGGATGAAGGGAGGAGAAAGCATAATAAAAGCCGGAGTGAGAGTGAGTGAAAAGGAAGAAGGACACTAAATACCCGCGTCGCAAAGGAAAAGAAGAGCATTTTTGACGACGACGATGCTGATCATGATGACGATAATAATGTAATGTGAGTGAGGCCCACAGAGAGAAGCAGAGCAAAAAAATAACTGAAAAGGACTATCATGAACTGTTTTTCTGATGATGTCGTATGTCGCGATGTACGTAGGTATGTTTATATGAATGTACATATGAGTGTCTTGGTCGTCTTTTACTAAAAGCCTTGGTTGTTGTAAACAGTAATGTGGCTGGTGGCGGTGGTGGTGCCACGCCGCTGCTACTACTCTTCTCTTATATTTTCCCTGTCTACTTGTCTTGTTATTATGCTTGTGTTGCTGCTTTTTCTCACCAGCGATGTTCTTGCTCATGGTTCATTGATTACCATTATGCATTAATTCAATTTTCTCCTTTCTCTCTCTCTTCTTCTTAGCTTCTTTTCCAAGTAAGTCGAAAAAGTAAAGTGGTAGTGGTGGTGGTGGAAGTAGTTTAGTCTTAAGTCTTCTTACATGGAAAAAGGTGATGGTGGTGGCAGTGGCGGGGAAAATCTTGTTTCTTCTCTTGAGTTGGTTTTCCGTCTTTCTTGTCGTGTGCATATGCGTTCACTCTTCTCTGTTCGTACACTGATAGGCTTTATCTTCACATGGAAAATGATGCGTGCTATATAATAATAATAATAGTAATAACATTATACGGTGAAATAAGTAAGGAAAGTACTCTTCTGGTTGGTTGTGGATGGCTGGGGAGCTTTCTCTTCTTCAGATAAATTGTTTGTTATTTCATATGTATTACTACAACAAAACAGAAAAGAAAATTGGCGGTAGCATGGCCATTGGAGATATAGTCATGAGAAAAACAAAAAAGAAGGAGCAGCGAGTCGCCGTCGTAAGTAAATGTAGGGCGTGTGTAATCATAATGATAACGGAAAAGAGTCAAGAAAACGGCGAAGCAAGATATTTTCCCAGTTTATTGAATATTACCTTCGAGAAGCAATCTGTGTTAAAAGGGTTGAGGAGGAAGATGTAGGGACCTTAAGTCAAATTGCTGCAAAAGTTACTTGATATTTAGTAAATAAGTCGGTACCTTGTAAAAGGATGCACGATTTAGCGGCGTTTTTGATGATCATATCAAACTCGAGAAATCTTGATGAGGAGAGGTACTCAATGAACTTTATAAATAAAAGGTAGGAATTGTACAGGCAGGCTAAAGGAATGACTCGTCTGCATAGTCTTTTTAGATGCAAGTTTTATATATTATCAAAACTTAAAGTATATTGCGCAAATGCCACATATTAAAGGTGCAATTACTTTTGTGCTTATTCTCAATTTCGTCAAACTTTCCTTTGCATTATAATGAATCCATAATTACCCATTTGTACTCATTCAGATCAATTCACAGAGTTTCCTTTTCTCGCCACCATACAGTATTTCTCATCTTTCTTTTATTTGAGCTATCAGAGCCACCTTTTTTCTTCTTATGACCATATGATATTCGGTAAAGTCACCAACAGAATGAATAGCTAACAATAGCATTCCCATCATTACCATCATCCCCGCCAACTCCCTTGATTTTATTATATCCCCGTCCGTCACTCATAACTTTTTCCCTTCAGTTTTATGGCTTGTTTTCTACATTACAAAACACTGTTTATTATTGCATCCGTGAATGGCCCTATATTGCTGCCATTGATGATGATGAAATGCTGCCGTTACTTTAGGACTAGAACATAAAGAGTGAATGAATGTTATGTATTTTATTGCGATATTCCATCGCATATTATGAATTTTAGTGCACAAAATACATCTACCATGATGCTTGGTTCGTAGATTTTTATCCCTTATCCTCTTCAAATTTTTGCTGCTGCTGGTCGTGGTGGTGGATACCGGTGTGCGGTTCGGCGGTGGTGGTGATTCTTTTTTATTATTCTCCTTTTTACTCCTCTGAACACACACATTCACATACAAAGACAAGTTACGTTTCAACACAATTTCCGTCCTGAATTATATTTTCCCTTTTACGCGTGTATTGATTATTTTTCGTTTTTTGTACATTATTTTCGTAGAGAGGGCTATCTCTGCATTCTATTCTCTATACAGCATTTATAAACATTCACCAACTAAACATGTGAAATGAACTACCCACCATCTACCTCTATAATAATGCACAGAAGAGAAAGTATTATGTATCTTTTATTCTTTCTCTCTCTCTCTCTCTCTGGTTAATTGGAATGGATCCCCTCGGTTGTTGCCTATTGAATACTCTTACTACCCATGCTGCTTTTTAGCTTTTCTCTCCTTCCCTCCTTCATCCATACCTCAAAAAAGAAGAATGAGCCACTAATAACGGAAGTAGTAAGTCATTGTTGCTTCTATTACTATTTTGCTGCTCTCGTGCAGTATCAATGCATACAAGTACGCGTATTACCTAATACCAAAAAAGACGAAAAAGATGATGATGATGGCATGTGGCTGCAGCTGCTATATACATATGGCTTTGTTGTATGTTTCACCTTCCCCAAAAATCACCATCGTCATCATCAGTGTTACCTTTTTGCTCCGTTCAGCAGGAAAAGCAAAGGGTGGAGTGGTCTTGTTGGTCTAGTTCGGTTTCTCATAAACTTACCTTATTTGATATAACCTTTATTATTATTATGGTTGGATAGATTGCTTATTTTTTCTGCCTAATCTGCAGTATTCATTCATTTGTATATATGAATTTGTGAGTGTGTATGTGTGTGTCTGCTCTGTTCTGTCTGTGTTGTATATTCAATGGATTTATGGCATAGTAAAACGTAAGCAATTAATGGAAAGTCAAAGTGAAAGAAAATCACAAAAAGTTATAAAGCTGCTAGCTATGTTTTCAGATACTCTCTTCCTTCCTTGTAAATAGTCTGATATACATAAATATAAGAATACAGACACACACACTCATTTTCTAACCTGCTGTTTCATTCCATCACTAAATGAAAAAGGCTCCAGCAGGAGTAAAGAGAGAAAGCAACTGTGTAGCAGGAAGAAGAGAAAATGAGACACAGAGTATAACCATCGTATATGCTCACAGTTTCACTCAATTTTTTTTCCTTTTTTGCCTCTTCCCTTTTCTCTTCTGTTCAGTGTTCAGTTTAAGTAAGTAGTCGACAAGCAAAGGAAGGCAAGGCAAGAACACAAGAGACATGATGATTTATCTCACAGAGGTCAATCGACTTCATTTACAGATGGGAAGAGTGGAGAAGAAAAAGGACACGACAATATACGAGTAAGATGGCATATTATAAAATATATGATACGACGATATATATTGCATTAGAATTTACTTAGATGTATATTCTCTATAATTACATATCCATACATGAATGTTCTCTAATGTACATAGTATAACCACCTATCTAACATTTTTTGGATCATCCATCCATCCCAATTTCACTTTGTCTTTAAATCAAAGGGTATGCCTAGTTAAGCAGGAGGAGAGGAAACAGCATGTTTACAACTGCTGTCGCCTGCTTGTTTTTCCCTATATCTTTTACTCCTTTTTATCTCTCTCCCGGAGCCTCTCTTTCTCTACTTGGTATTTTGTGTAGGTTTACAATGAAGGATCAAATGAGAGGACAAAGGAAAAATTAGTTACATTACAGCAAACTGTATATGCATTCCTAAATCGGGGATATAGTTAGATTAATTATATTAATGTAGAATAGACGTGGAATATTATGTACCTATTTTCACTTTATTTATGGACTACACACTCACGCATCATCATGATCATCCCCGGGAAAGATAATGTACAGTCATGTGTATGGAAAACGTGCCGTGATAATAGCATTATGGCTACCAATCATGTTGATAGTAATAATAATGATGATGGTAGAGGATATGTAATCCATCTATGAAACAAATTGTGTGGGCTAAAGAAAAAATCTAAAAACAAGAGAAAAATAAGCATATAATAATAATCATAATAATCATAACCGCGTCGTTGTAATTTGTAAGTAACTGTAGTTAAAATAGATGGTGAATATTCAACATTTTTCTCAAGTCTCATGGTAAAAGAATCCAGCAAATCTTTCAAAATATATCAAAACAATGCCCTTTTTAATTTTTATGATAAAATAATAAAATATGCCATATAAAATATTGACTTGCTTCAGGGATAAACTTAATTACAAGTAGTATGTTGTTCCATGTAATATGCATGATTATGATGATAAATACACGTTCATTTCTGTAATAATAGGGATATGGTTTCCGTTAATGGTGATACTATTATAATGTTTATCTTTTTTTGTGTGTGTGCATAATAATAACAGCATTACTATGTATATGATTATGAAAATGATGATGATCCGGAGGATCCTGCTGTGCAAGGGATTTTAGTTAGTAATATGTAGCAAACCTTCTTCTTTCTCGTCTACACACAAATCTGAAACTTGACTATGTTCTGTAATAATATGGAAGATATTCTTTCTAAACGCTATATAATGATTGTACACGTGTATCATATTATTTATTTATGTATGCAAGCATGAATGTATTTATATATATTATATGTAAGAATCTGTCTGTATCTGGAATTAATTATGCCGCTAGGAAAGGGCAAACTAATTGGATCCCATCCCATCATCCTGATCATCCTCATCGTCGTCGTCATCATTCTCTTTTTTGCTTCCAATAATATACTGTTTTCTTCCCTTAACTAACTACTGTATATACATCCTCATCGTCGCTATCACCATCAAGTTTACTTTCTTTCCTTCCAAATCCAATTCCATTCTTTTTTCTCTTGCTAATAGTCTAACTCTTCGCGCTTCTATGTTGCCTCTTGACTTCATTGTGACTGTTGCTGATTTTTGGTATTCTTTTCTGTCTGTGTGGTATATGGTGGAAATAATGAGTTCTATTTTGTCTTGACTCGTCCTTCTTTCCTTTTATTTTTTATTCTCATTGTATGTTCGTATTTATAGATCTGCATACTTTCTACGCTAAGATTTTGAACTGAGGACTAAACAGTGAGGACACTATGCCATCATCATCATCAACATGATCAGGAAACATTGAGAGAAAACAAGGAGAAAAGTTTTACAAAGTAACAAAGAATCCTACTGTTATAATACTACTTATTTTACTGCTGCTGTTGCAGCTTTTTGGCTTTTACTCTCCAGATGTTCTTGAATAAATATACATCCATGATAATATCAGCACACACATTACCCCTGATTTCTATCGTTTGTAATATTCTCGGTAATTATAACAAGACAGTGTGGCTCCTCTTCCCCAACATATAATATTAAATGTATGTATACATCTTCTTTGTAGAAAATGGTTTCCCAACATGTGTTTTATGTATATTTATACACACAAAACCTTTATACTTTCTTTTTTATCACTTATTGTTTCGCTTTGTATCATAAACCAAGTAAAATAAAAATTTACGACATATGTAAGCTACGCGTATATGACTTCCTTATACAATGGCATGTAATAAAGTTTTGGTGTGGCAGCCGACAAACTTTTTTTCTGACTACCGACTGTTGCTTTCACTCTCATATCTTCATATATGACTTTTTCACCTTTTATCTCCAATATTCTCCCAAAAACCAACAACAAACCAGATAAAAAAGCTCATACCAAAAATGAATGATGTTTATCACACACATATCGCTCAAATCAACAAGATACATAGAACTTATGACTCTGTGCACAGAACTCATTTCTATTGACATATTTACACATTGCTTATTATAATGTTTATAACAACGAAGGCCATAAACTGTTCACTGCTATTTTCTACTTGTCAGCTTGAATTTTCCCTGAAATTTTTTATATTAAACTACATTGTATACGAATCGATATATACATACAAGCATCGTACGTTAATATGTATTTTGCAGGCAAATAATGAATTTTTATGGGGTTGCTTGAGCCATGGCCTGGATAAAATAAAACCTTCAGTCAACCAAGGAGAAAGTTGAAAGGCAATATATTATTTTGTGCAGCAAAATCCATGTTGGCTATAGGTTATCAAGTATGGACACAGCAGCAGACGCTAAGCTTTTTTTGTCGTCGCTGTGTTTATTCTTTATCCTTTTTTGTCCTCAAGTCAAACCTTTCTCTTTTTATTCTCCCACAAAGTCATGTCATGCATATGTATGGTTTTTCGATGTATTATGTACATATTATTCATACATGTCTACATTTTACAAAGTTCTTTTATTTTGACCAAAGTAGTAGACATATACAGTCACATGAAGCAACAATAGTGCTATGCCACATCACTAGTTAGGGTTGTACAATTACAGAAGTAAATACTATGTCACAATATGTCATGACACTTGGCAGTAGCGTACTAGTGTGCAACCCGCCTTTTGTAATATATTCATTTGTAAAACAGTTGCTGTGATTAAAAATAAAATCGACTTTTGTAAAGGTTGCATCATATGTAGAAAGTCCTTTACTTAGGCGTGCTGAAATTTTCTGTCACGTTTTAAAATAAAATTCAATTATTCAAACAAAATCTTTAAAATGTGTCATCTTAACTTTTAGAATCTTAAAAAAGTACGTGTTTTTCACTCGGCTAAAAATATTTTAGAGTTTGGCTTAGGGCATTTGGAAAGAATGTTCTGTCATGTCATGACAAAACTTTCACAACCCTATCACCATCGTCATCATTACATTTTTGTTCTCTCTCTTTGCTTCTTGTTGCTTTTCCTCACTCACTTACTTTCTCTTCACCCAACTTTTTTGTATTCTCTCTACTACTTTTATGCATATCACCCCCTCCCCCGTAAAAATAGGCGACGACTGCACACTCTCTCAAAGCTTGTTGAAGAGTTTGTGAGCGGCTGTTCTCTTTTTGTCTCTCTCACTCTCTCCTACTCTGTCTTTCTCCAACTTTTTTTCTAGATAAATGATGTACATACATACCCAAAAATGCATTTGACGTACTTTGACTTTTTATTATTATTATTATATATTTTCTTTTCTCCGTTTAGAATGATTATAAATGAAAGAGCACAAAGTGCAGAATACAACATAAGGCTTTCTATTTTCTTTCTCTTTTCAACTGTCGATGAACCTACATATTTCGTTAGTCAGAACAGAGAGTGTACACATTACTTTACCATCTCCTGTTTTTGTATATACTAACCCCGTAATAATAGCTTCTTTTCATGACGGTTAAAGCGATGATGATGATGAAAGCCAATGAGAGTGTAAGCGAAAAAAATGTAGAAACATAAGAAGGAAAACAAGTTTCATTACCGTATGCTTTTACTTTTATGGCTTGTCTATGCAACATCATCATCATCACATCACCAAAAAAAACTCGTGCAGCTTTTACAGCCGATTGAGAGAAAAATATAACAACTGAAAACAGTGAAAAAGAGAGGAAAAGAAGAAAGCAAAAGCAACCAACCAAATAAGTAAAGCTGCGTTAGTGATAGTAATAATATTGTACGCTTATGTGGATTTTTAGGAGATATGGTCTGTGGATAGCAGTATGGCTGCTTGTTTGCAAAAGGTTTAACAAGTCAAGTTGCTTTTGTGTTAGACGATACATATTATATGCATAATATACGGTGTATGTATGAAAAGCTGAGAAAAAAGAACTACGACATTTAACACAAACAGCAAAGGAGTAGTAGTGGATGTTGTTGTGGGTAAAAAGCAGAGAGATAAAACAAAAAGAGATGATGTGTGAGGAAAATCGACTGTTGAAAATAAATGCCATACGACGAGGACGACGACGATGAAGAAGATGAGGACAAACTACAAAGCTTTGAGCATCAGAGTAGAGTTATCCCTGGTGTGCTGTTGTACAATATTTTCCTCCTATTATTACCAGCGAAAAAACTAAAGCTGTTGTATGTGTATTTATATTTGTATAGGAAATCCATCTATATACATACATTCATATATCATATAGCCTATTAGAAATAAGCTTTCGGAAAGAAAAACTTTTCGGGGTAAAATACAATATTATCTTCGACTTTCTCTCTCTGTCTTGATGACTTTCCTCTATCCACTTACCAAAAGGGAGAGAGAGGTGGCTAGACAGAAGAAGGGGCTCTCTCACTTCTGCTACGCTCATCATCATCGTCTTCCATCCAAACATTATTATTATAAATGCAGAGTGCAATCTACCACGTACTGGCTAAACACTATGATCTACTCTCCGAATGCCATATAGCTTTTGGAAGAAAAATAAGTCCAGACCAGGTAATATTATTGAAGTAGAATGATGATGATGTCGTTTCCCATAACATTCCCGATCCTTTATTCCAAGTGCCCAAAAAGACTGACTGACTAACTGATTGATATGTATCTTTTGCAGCCCTCTATATTCAATCTGCCTTTAGTCGAATTGTTCATAAGTAGCACTGGTAGTGCTGGCACATGGTACAAGAAAGAAAGTCAATATATATTGCTGCAAGTCAAGTATTGTGAAAAGGAAAGAAATAAAGAAAAAGCGGAAAATGGAGCGTGTGCTGGCATTTTCCACGGATCTTAAGCCCAGCCACTGGTACATTCACGTATTCACGTATTTGTGCAGAGATACCTGTATATCTGCTCTTATATATTCTTTATAGTTATAAAACCTCTTTCTCTTCCTGATTTTCATCACAGCTCATCCCCTATTACCAATATATCAAAAATTCATGGAACCGATATATACCCTCACAATATAGGATGTTATATGGATGGATTGAAATGGCATTATTATCAGACCAAAGACCGTTATTATTTTTCCACCTTTTCAATTCATACTGCTACTTCAGGTTACTTTTTTGTGTTATTTACTTTTTGATAGTATTTTGGTGGGTGACACAGCCACACAGCACAATAGCGATGACAAATAGAAGATGCGATCCTCTTCTTCTCTTCTACTTTTTCTGTTACTGTTGATCTGATCCAATCCTTCAGTACAATGACGGTCATGTCGCATCATTTTAGAATTTTCGTTGAAAACTGAAATTGAGCTTCTGAGCTGCTATGTTCTGTTCCGGTGGTGCTGGAAGGAGTATTTTGTTTGTCCTTCTGCTTTTAAGCTTGTTGATGCCGACGCCACCACCACTTCTTCAACCATCACCAGATCACCATGTAATGCATACATATATACTACCTTTTACTTCACTCTTTAACTTTACTCCTCTGTTGCTCAACTCAAACATTTTCATTCCTTTTTCTGGGTATGTGTGTGCGATGACGACGACATCGATGTCGACAACGACATACAACAGGAATTGTATCCCTTAATCCTCTTCTTTAAAATTCTATTCTGACGATTTCGCCTGAACAAAAACCTATGATCCTCTCTACCTACATATTATACATGTACCAGGAAAATGTGATCGTTTGTATCCTTCTTTCCTTTCTCTCTTTCCTTCACTCCACTTTCGATTCGATCCTTCGCCACTTTTGCTTTTACTCTTTCTCTCTCTCTCTCGTCTCCTCTTCTGTTACATTTTTTCGTTATTTCTTTGACTTTCACTCTTACATTTTTTATCTCATATCATCCTTTCAACTTTATGCATGTCAATGGGATGCCGATGTCAGACACGCCATGATCATAATCATCATCATCATCATCATCGTCACGAGAGAGATTGAGATATTGGATGGAATTGAGGTATGGCGGTCGTGTATACTAATATCTATCTGTTGTGTATGGCTTACAGTACATGTTAGACAGATGACGCCATGGCCATGACAGAACAGATCAAGTATAAAAAGTATTTGTGGTGATAGTTGCATGTAAGTCATACAATACACATAGAGTCCGTTTCTTACGTTATGCATATACTGTAATATATCAGCATACAAGAGGCTCGTGTTTTCTCTTATCTTCTTTTTCTTGTAATAATGCAAGTTATGTACATTCATGGGAGTAACTAAATAAAAAGCGAGAGGAAAAGGATGAATCCCTTTTTTAAAAATAGTGTTCCCCCTTCAATTCTTCAGAGCACCACGATACCACTACCAACCACTCAAGCAGGAAGCTATTTTGTTACCTTTTTCCATGATGTTGTTGTGGAGTACTTTTTTTTGGTTCTTGAGAGATTTTCCATATTCCTCCTTTCCTCTTCTTTTTCCCTACTTTCAACAAAAAACTCCCAGCCAACCAACTTTTTTCCCTTTTCCCTATCCACACAAGTAAAAGTTGAAAATAGTAATATGGAAAGGTGGTACTTCAAGTCATACATATGCATCCGTTTGAAATTAAAGTCACAAGAAAAGTGTGTGGTAGTGGTGGTACCGGCACGAGTGTACGTGTATATTCAATATTGTGTACTTTAACTCCTATTTACTCCCTATATCGGCAAGAAAAAACAGAAATATATAGTGGAAAACCATGGCTTTGGCTTTAGCTTGTTCACCTTTTTTCTTCTTCATCTGAAGAGTCTAGAAAAAAGAAAAAGCGGCGGTAAGCCCTCAAGAGTGTATCAAAAAAGGAAGAAGAAGAGAAAAGAAAAAAAATCAATGTAGTAGAAAAGAAGAAGAATATAAGATGTGGTGATGGAGGAGGTGGTGGTTGTAGTAGAAGTACTAGATGAGAAAGTACCAGAATAAGAAGAAGAGAGAAAAAAGAATAGAGAGAAGAGAAAGTATTCAAGCGACTATAGTAGCAGCAGTTGTAGTGGTAGCAGTGAGGTTGAATCTAAAATTTACTATGAGAGAAGAAGAGAAAGGCTCTTCTGGAAAGAAAGAGAGAGAGAGAGAGGATGACAGGAAAAAGGAAAAAAATAAAGAGAAAAGAAAGAGACGCCATCGTCATCTTTTTGGTAAGAATGTATACGACGTACATTGACTTATGTACTGCATAACAGCAACAAGAAGCAAAAGGGTTATTGTGTGTGTATTCATAAGAGATGTATGCATGTATGTTGATGTGACTATTTCCTTCTCTTTTTCTTCTTTTTTATCCCAGAGACAAATGGTAAATGTAAATTATTAGAAGAACAAGCAGAAAAATAAGAAAAAGAGAGAAAAGGGAAAGAAATAAGAAAAAATTAGAAAAGAGGAACAAGGCTTTTTAGATATTCAACGTATTTTTTTATTATTTAGTTGAAACTTTTATAGGAAAAGATAATCATGCTTACATGCACATGTTTGCCTGCTGGTTGATTATGAAGAAGATGATGGGGACGGTGTTATTTGGGGGAGACGTAGTATTATGTTTCTGCCATATTGCTTTTTATATTACGGGTATTATTGTTTAGAAAGTTAGGAAGGAAGCATTCATACAAAATGAATAATAATCTTTGGCTGAGTCAACATATTGCGATTAGTTTTTTTAATAAGTAAAAAATATGTCGGGGAACTTGTTTTGGTTTCTTCTCAGCATTTGCTACATTAAAATGCGAATGCTCCCATTCATAATAATTTTGAAGATCATATGTTTATTTATCAAAAATGTTGTGAACTTAAAGAAACAAAAGTATAAACTTTTTTGGAAGATGTACGTACTATGTAAAAAATTTAAATTACTATATTGTTCTTGTTTCTCACAAATTATTCAAACATTTTAGCTTTATGAAGCCAAAACAATTATCACTTATATTTCTCAGAATGATGCAAATATTACTACAAGTTTACATTTAAAGTAAGAAAGAATACAACTACGAACTACTAGTCACAACGTCACACCAAATTTAGAACATACTATGAATAAACTTGTTGATTTTATATTTATGTGAATTTTATAGATTTTATAGATAAAAAGTTTGGATGGTCGAAAATAAAATTTGAGTTGTTTATTTTTCAAATTTGAAAAATCTAACCAAAATTATTTTTATTTGCCGCCGTCAGTGCTACAAAATTGAATTGTAGAATACTTGGAATATTTGTTTAAGTATTTTTGTCTGCTATATAATCACCTTACTGCTGCTTTATTGCGGCATATAATTTTTATGATTAAAATAAAGATCGAATACCTTTAACAATTATTGCAGTGAAAGCCATGAAATGATCAGTTTAAAACGATAGCCTTGTTGAAAGTTTAAGACCGATTACATTTATTTTGCATCTTATTTTTATGGCCAACAAAGTAGCTATTTAAAATAATAAAATTCACAATAATATTTCTAAACGTAAAAGCAACAACCACCAAAGGGCCATTACTGCAACATACTCTTATTGTTATAAATATTTCATCTAAGAAAAATAATGGAAATAAAAAAGCTCAAGATAGACGGGCATAGAGACATAGAAAAAATATGAACTAAACTGACAGGAAAAATATAAAAACGAAAGAAAAAACAAAGTGAAAAGCAGTCTTTCTTTTTCTGCTAATCCGATAGCCCATTATATTATACATGCAGAGTGTACTTAAATATGTGTGTTCTTACACGCTTTTAGTCAACCAAGCCATCCATACACACAAACCATTAAACTATCTACTAAGCCAACTAAACCAAGTCATTTTTACCACCACCACCATTTTTACACACACAAAGTACTTATTCAAAAAATAAAAATGAGGGAGAGAAGAAGAAGAAAATGTGTGTACGTGTAAACTGTAGCGTTTGTGTGTGGAGCATGCATACATTAAAGAAACCTATAAATCTTTCCAACACAGACAGAAAAATATATGAAGCCGAAGCAAAAAATAGAAAGAGGGAAGAAGAAGTAGGCAAACGAAGGAAAAATAGAAAAAGTGCTCCAATTTGTGTTGTTCTCTCTGCTAAAAGTATATCCCCGGCTCTAGAAGGAATAAACCCTCCACTCCGCAATTTTCTCGTACAGCCAGAAAGAAAATAGAGAGGAAAATAGGTTTCAGTGCACTGAAGATTCTCAGATACTGCCTGCCAACCAGCCAGCAACAGAGCCTCAAATGAATTCTCAGTTCATCACCTTGTCAGTAACAGACGTTCTCTTTGCATTCCTCTCTTTAAGACTAATTTATTCGATTGACATTTTCGTCTTTGGATGAATTACTTCTCTCTTCTTCTTTCTCTCCTACACACTTGCACACACACATATTATACACTTTTACACAAGAGCATATAACATACATAGCACAACGGACAAAAACACGTACATACGTACACAACTTTATTTTTTCTAGAAGAAGAAAATAGGAAAAAATATTTCAATACAAGATAGTTTTCATTTTGTTGTGCTTTCGCCGTGCTATCTGTCGCTTTTCAGGAAGTGTGTAGTGGTAGAAGAATCAGCAAAGAAAGATAGTATAACATCTAAAAGTACATATAAAATTGCCCATAATAAGAAGTAGCTGATGATGATGACGATAATGTTTGGCGCGTGTGATAGCGACCAAGGATTTTTTTCATAAGAATCGAAATATCTGGTGAAAATGTATATATTTCATGTTGGAGGTGGATCCATAGTGTGATGTGGGAGTAATGAAGGTGGAAAGACATTCGAAAAGTCCACCATATTGCTGGTTACCTATGTAGCATTTTTTTCTGCGATAGTATGGTTTTTTGCTTAAAGGCATTGACGATGACGGTGGTAGTGGTGATGAGTATTACTCTTTTTAATGCACATAGGTATGTATCTGACATGTCCACTCGACACGGGGTTTTTAGTACTTCAGGATTTTATGTATTGTGCATGGATGCCGGTATATTAAATGAAGGTGCTACTACTGTTATATTTTCTTCTTGTCAGTCACCAGTCGCCACTGGCTTTTTGCTTTAGTCGAGTCATTGGAAAAATTAGCTCAGCTACCCACAGAAAAATAACAGCCGTTGGCAATTTCAATATAATAAAATGAATCTGATGTAAAGGGAAGTCCGATCTCTTTTCCTTTTCTCTCCCGTTTTTGGCTGTATTACGAAACCACCATATAAACATTGGGAAAGGATGATCATCATCGTATAACGCACGACCAACTACATAACACCACCTCCACCACCACGACTATTTACGTATTCATTTACATCTCATTGAATAAACACACATATCGACACGAGTTCACAGAAACATATAGTTGTGTAGAAGGTGGTGGAGGCAAATGGAGAGGAATGGTGATCAAGAAAAGAGATAGTAAAAACAGAAAGATGAAGACCAGAGACCACAGTAAACTGGAAGGAAAAGAGAATAAAACCAAAACCAAGTCATTGCAAATGGAAATTCCAATAGTGTGAAGCGAAGAAGACGAAGGAAAAATAGAAGAAAAGAGACAAAATAAAGTGGTGGTGATGGTGGAAGTGGTCGGTGATAATGATGAAACCTTATATTATGTCTACGCATGCATGCTTGGTTAGATGGAAATAGCAAAGAAGTAAGCATATTTAAATACATTTTGTTGTTTTTCGAGTTGGTCTATCGATATGCACATCAACTCCTGCGAAAAACACAACAATACAAAACTTAATATTCTCTTGTTATCCATATTACATAAAACGTAATGTAGTAGTAGTGAAAAGAGAAAAGGGAAAGAGACTGAGAAAACTGAAAGGACATTTCAGAGAAATAACGTACAAGATGGCAAACAAGCTCAGTCAGTAAAGTTAGTATGAAAACGAGGACAATATCAATATCCCAACGCAATGAAACTGAACATTAGCCACGAGCAATGTGAACAACGAAAAACGAGAGAGAGAGAGAGAAACAGAAGCAGCATTTTCATGCCTTGTAGGAGGAAAGCAGACATATTAGCATGTGTGAGGAGAGAGGAGAGGAAGAAAAAAATTGATACATATGCACACAGTTCCAACAACAAAATTCCATATGGTTTGAAATCAGACATAAGGTCTGGTTTTTCCTGGCTAACACCTTTTTCTCTTTCTGGCAATCTTTTTTTCGCTTGGAAGTCTAGAGACAAAGCTTCCTTTTTTCTGTTGACTTGCTATCTACATTCCTCTCTGATGTGGGGTTGTTTGTTGCGAATATCATCACATCGCTACTTTTTTAAACGCTGGACTGCTAAACATATACTAAAACGATACACAATATTTATAGTGTAGACCATTTTCCATAAATGGTGATAATCGTATAAATTTTATTTGTGTGCAAAAACTAGTCTGGTCGTTTTTTATAAAGTAAACATATTTTTATTTTTTATTTTGCATTCCATTCTCTTCCGGTAAATAAATTCGATTTGAACTGTGGTGTGGAAAGAAAAAGGTGTAAAAATATATTTTATGATGGGAAATTTAAATCCATTTATTCTTTATTTTTTGTTGGGTTCTGTTTATCTGTTTTCTACTATTATAAAATGTAGAAAACGTATGGGGTTTATATGTATATATGATATAATGTGCAGGGCATATTTCGTTATAATAAAATCCTATAAAATAGGTAAAAGTATATAGGGTTTAGTTTCCTTCCGCCAGGATATCATTTTATGTAACATTTTTTACTTTTCCCTTCCTGAACAAACTTTAAAGTTTGTTTATTCTGAAGTTAGACTATTTTTCCACAGAGAAATGAATAGCATGCCAATGAAGATTGTGTTTTTAAGTTAAAAAGCGTAAACGGTTTGTTGGTTTTGTGCCAACTTTCTACATTAGGTATCCTCAATTGAGCACTTGCACCTTTCACTAGATACTAATTGCAGGTATGGTTATTCTGATGCTCTTTATAGTACATTTTCAAGAATAAAGACTACACAGAAGTGAAGTTCTCTTTTACTTTTACGTCTGTCCTTTGTCGTTGTGATGTCTTTCTTTTCAACGTTTAAAAAATTTTATTGAACATTCCGCACTCAGCAGAGTGTAAGGGCAGGGCAAACCTACAAAGACAAAAGGTTAGATTTCCTAATAGAAGGAAATTTAATCCCTCGCCAACTTCCTTCTTGCTATGTTCTTTTCCTTCATTTTTTTCCGTTAGTTGTCTCACTTTACTTACAAGCATGTACATATATAGACTTAATGTATATACTTGTTTTGTTTCTTTGTTTGCTTATGTTTATCTATTTCGCGGAAATTGCTCAAGCCGAAATCTAAAGCCACAACAAGAAAACAGTATCACACAAACCACCTTACAGACATACGCATCAAATCCCACATTTGGTCAGACTGACTCCCTCCTACACATATACAACTCATAGTGATATCCAATCCACAAACACAAATCCAACATCTATCCGCTTTCCAGCCATCTCGTGAAAGGGAAAATCAACAGAGTAAAATGGCAAAAGTAAACCTATATTGGCTCCTTTTTCCATCTGCGGTGGTAGATTTTCTAGTTAAGTACTTTCATTTTAGGACTTGGTTATACTTAAACATTACGTATATTCTGCTGCGGACAACAAGACGACATTCACATCCACGTCATCACCGTCATCATCATTTTTTTCGTTCATTTTTTTCACCATGTAATATAAACGATGGAGGACGGACGAGACGCCAATAAGTTCCGGACTCCACGGCGAGTTTGATGGGATGATGATGAAATAAAAGACTTTTTTGTTTCGTTCTGTTTACATAGAAAAACGAGAACAGCGGAGACTACTTTTCTCCATCATCATCGTCATCAAACCACTCCTATAACTACAGTAAAGAAGCACACTGGTGATTGCGGTGGCAGCAATAGTTGTATGTTTCACGAGTAGAAGTAGTGGCGGTGGTAATATAAAAACAACTCATTACAACAATAACAGTGTGTAGTAGCTTCTGTTGCTCCGCTACTACTGCTTTTTACTTCCTCTGTTCCCATTTCAACTACCGACCGACAAAGTAAAGTAAGCAAAAAAAGGAAAGCTCACATCACAGACATAAAGAGTGGGAGAGAGAGAGAGAAACGAAAAAAGTGACAGAAAAAAGAAGGCGAATTAGTGGAAAAGTGTAGAAAAAACTACAAAACAGAAAGAGAGAAAAATACGTCGAATTGAGAGTGCTTCATCCATACACACAAAAAGTGTGCTGTTAGCTCTCTGGTTATACGGCTGTTGTTATGTGTGTCTAATGTCTCCCTTTAAGTCCGTTCTTTGTCCATGATATGAGGCAGGTGGGTAAGCTGATTTTTTTCGGTGGATTTTTGGCGAAACATGATTGCATGGAAAGCTAAAAAATAAGTATAAGCTTTAAGCTAAAATACACATAACATAATACATAATATGTTATTTAGACATAAAAGAAATGAAAAAAATGTTCTAGGGAAAAGTCTTATGACCATTTTTAGTAGCGCTGGCTAAAATATTTTTTACTTCCTATGTATTTTTCCTCTTTCCTGTCTTGCCATTTATTAGTGAAGCAGGAGAAGAAGAGAAGGTGGATGTAGTGTGGTGGCGGTGGAGTAATATGTAAGCAAACAGATATCTTCTGTCCTGATGCTTATTGATGGTCGTTTTACGGTGTGTAACTGAAACTTGGAATGTAAACACTGACGCAAATGGATGGATAAGAAATTTTTTCTTTTAATGTTTGGTCCACACACATATAAGTAGTACACACAACATAACAACACAACACAGCATAATAACATATTAAAGCAATGAACGCCATGCAGCCATCAACTTTAACCAAATATAACCAAGCAGGCACACCACCAAAACCAAAAGTATACAGAAAACAGCCAAAGAGAAAAAACGGTTTTGGTTTAACGCTTTTATTGACCCAAACTTGGTTGCTGAAGGCTTATTTCCTTGTAACTTTACTTACTTTAGTGCTAGCAGTCGACCCGGCTATTTTTTTCACTAAAAAAGTTTTCTTCTTCTCTTCTGGTCGTCTGGTGTGTGTGCAGGCTCTGGTTTGGCTTACGACGATGATGATATTTTGTGTGTAATATGTAGTCTGTAACAGCAAAATGTTAGTACTAAATAGGCATTATAATATACATACTTACTACTTACCGCCTGCTTTTTCTACTAACAAGTTTGCTTGTTAGTGGTTCTGTGTGTGGTGTAGTTAGTAGTATGTGTGTAGTCGATGTATATAAACTACATGATATAGTTGTGTGTGTACCATAAACGTAAAAAGCAATTTTTGCAACAAATAATGTGTATCCCACTTTTATTCCTGTTTTACTCCTTCTTATAAACAAGACATATTATATAAGTTATATAATGGAACAAAGTACACAGACTTGAGACTACAGACAATTTTTTATGTATAATTCCTCCCAAAAAACTTCATTTTCCCTAATAGCAGCAAAGCAGTTCTTGTAATATGCATATCAGACCAAAAAGGCAGAGTGAGCAAAGCAGTATGACAATAAAGGTCTCTTCACGGCTCCCTCCCTGCTTTTCTGCTTTCTTTTCAAAGCAAACTTCCTTATAGGTACATATCAAATATGCAGTTGCCATTTACTCGGCTGGTTTCCTAGAAAAATAAAACGGTTGGGATGATGATGATCATGATGCTTTTTCGTGGAAGAAAGGTGGACTTTGGATGGAGCTTTTTTCAGGAAGTTACCTTTTTCCTTATTGCTGCCCTAATGTGAAGTTTGGAGTCTCGAGTAATGTAAACACACATTTTATTATGTTAACTAAGGAATCCGAATGCATGCATGGTGGATACATTCAAAGTAATGAATAATGAATGTGTAGTCGTCTCTCCGGAGTTTTTTACTCTTTTCCTTCAAACACTCGAACTTAAATGAGGTGGAGAAGTCAGTTAGAATTACTAAAGTAAATATTATTCTGCAATAATATTCAAAAAAGAGAGAAGATGATAGCGTTAGTGGCATCTGATAATTACGACAATGATGAGCTGTGATCATCATCATCTTTGCATAGTAAATGACGCGTATTTGTTTGGTGGTGGTGATGTAACGAGGCATTCATTAGGGAAAAAACAGTCATCATCACGTATTAGTCCTTTATGCAATAGAGTAAATGAATCGAAGGAATGTTGTTGATGGGTCTTCACGTTTCTACTGTCGTTTATAGAAAATAGATAAAGTGGCAGCAGAAGAGGTAGAAGTGCATGAAGAGGTGATGATGATGTGATATGATTATAAGAATCGTGAAGATTTTTTAATGTGTATCCACATGTTGGTGAATGTGCTTATTTGGGGGATAATGACGAGAAACTAATGTTTTTTCATGTTAGCACCAAAATGTGTTAATGATAATGATGGTGAGAATGAAATGAAACTTGACTAAATATTTAAGGACGATAAATCAAATAAGACGAGAAATGGAGAGAGAGAAAGTAAAAGAGAGTACATGTATGTGTGAAGAAGAGAGAGATAAACAACTGAAATGAAATAAATTGTATTTTTCCCATTCTCCCTTATTTCGCAAATGAAATTGTCAGTTTGGAGGTGTTGCGCTGTTTGTTTGAGTAGTAAGTTGGAAAGCAAAGTAATCCTGGTTTTTAGTTTGGCAATCATTTGGACTCGTATTCCCCTCTTGCTCTGTGCTCCTTGTAAAAGAGAAGTGTAAATTACGGACGAGTGAGCGGACGCGGGCGTATTAACGTATCATTTGGTTCTGCTGCATCATCATCTATTACCATCACTCAATATCACTCTGGCGAAGAGAGACCGAGAAAAGTGGGAGAGAGGGACTTGGATGATAGTTGATGGCTTTAGTAAAAGTAGATTTTACGCAAATGAGGCAATACAACTTGGAAGAATGTGTATATATATCATCTCTCCATATTATATCCAAGCCGTAGCCACAGAACGCACGCACGTCACACTCAACTTACTACATTGACAGAGCGCAAATCATTGACACTTCCTGACATTTTACTGACTTAAGCCTGGACAAATAATAGAATCGAGTCAAAATGCAATTACGAGACGAGCGTTAAGCCCAATAAACATATTTTATCTGATATGTATACTTATATTTGAATATACTGTGTGTGTACATTGTGTTATCCGATCCCCTAAAAGCTGTTATTTGGTGAAAGGGATGAGCCATTCGTTGTGTGAAGAGAAGCCAAACCAAAATGATGACGCAAGGATACAAGGCAAACAAAAGGATTCATTATTACTTTTTCTCAACACAAACTCATGGAGATATCATAGCAATAGCCATAATGTAATGCATTTACTGAATACCAAATGCAACTATATAACAAAACCGAACTTAAATCCTAGTCAGAATAAAAAAAGCTATGAGATTGAACACAATATGTATGAAATGTACATAGGATGTGCACATTGAATTTATTTGTTGAACTAACTAAACCTGAGTGTAGTGTCTTGTTGAAGAATTCAAAGTTCACATGATGAGAATAGGCCTAAATGCTTTAGAGTCCAGAGTCCAGTAGCAGATAAATGCGCTATGAGAGTAATAACATTAGAATAAGCCGAAATTTGATTTATAGATTGTATTAATTTGTTTTGCCAGTCGGATAAAAGCGTCATTGATGAATATATCCAATTCAGGAATCCAGTCATTTATAATGAGACGGCTTATTGTTTGCTCATTTATGGATTTTGAGTGAAGAACACTTCATAATTATCCATAATTCATTGTCAGTTGGATTCACCATGCTTGTAATTTCACTACATTCTCTATATGGTACAACTACAGAGGTGAAAGTGACCGTGTGAGCACACATTTCATTGATATGAGGTGATTCCAATAACAGAAACGTACATTAGGAAAGGAAGATTTTGTATGAATTATGAGTAATTATAACATAATGTCACTAATGAGTGGGACGGCATAGGTGATGGCAACTGATAACTTACAACTGCTCAATGAAACCCGATCAAGTGAAGATGTAGGGAAGGGAAAGCAAAGGCTATAGAAAAATTTAATATTTGCCCTGTTCTGAATACCTAGCTTTATTACCTTGCGATTTTAGCAAGGTATTAGGAATGGCTGTGTCGTCTGTCCGTCTGTCCGCACGGCGCACGATAACTCAAGAACGGTTAGAGCTATTTGAAAAATTCTTTCGACAATCGCTTCATATAAGCCTTGGGCATGACCCTATTGATTTTGAGCGCTAACGGTCAACGGCAACCGTTAGAGACGGTTAAGATTTCGAAATT